>JAAALK010000287.1:4183287-4310062 GCA_019279435.1 Zizania palustris
TTAGGTAGAGATCTCTCAGAATATGACTTTGTTAGTGTGTCTGAGGGATGATTTGTTCTAGTGTCTATGAAGCTAGCTGGTGTAGCACGGTTGTCGTTAAATTAGTGGTCATGACTAGTAAGAGTAATCTTGATTAGCTGATGTATCGTGTAGAGCAATATCGGTCTTCTAAAGACGGTATTGCCGAATCCATTGAAGATTTTAGCGAAGTAGAGAAGTTAGGTCAAGGTTTTGCGTCGGCCGACCCCCTAGAAGAGGTCGATATAAACAATGGTAGTATTATGAGGCCGACTTTTATAAACAAAAATATATCGGCCAATGAAAAGGCTGAAGTAATAAAGTTGTTTCGGTCATATGTCGATTCTTTTGCATGGGAGTACAGTGAAATGCCCGGACTAAGCCGCGAGCTCGTGGAGCATCGGCTACCTATCAAACTCGGGTTTAGGCCTTATAAACAGCCCCCTTGTCGCTTTAATTCGGCCGTATATGACTGAGTTAAAGAGGAGATAGAATGATTACTCAAGGCTGAATTTAGGCCATGTAGGTATGTTGAATGGGTTGCTAACATCATGCCTGTAGAGAAGAAAGGAAGTGGCAAGATTCGTGTGTGTATTGATTTCAGGCACTTGAACAAGGCCACTCCGAAGGACGAGTATCTCATGCCGATAGCCGACATGTTGATCAACGATGCTTCAGGACACAAGGTACTAAGTTTTCTTGATGGCAACGCTGGTTATAATTAGATCTTTATGGATGAAGAGGATGTCTACAAGACAGTCTTTCGATGCCCTGGTTTCGTCGGCTTGTTTGAGTGGGTCGTTATGACTTTTGGTTTAAAGATTGTTGGCGCTACATATCCACGTGCTATGAACTTGAACTTTCATGACTTGCAAGGAGTTATGCTAGACGTCTATATAGATGATGTTGTAGTCAAATCGGATGCTATGGGGAACCATTTGGCTGATTTGAAAGATGCTTTTGATAGAATGCGTCAGTATGGCTTAAAGATGAATCCACTCAAGTGTGCTTTTGGTATGTTGGCGGGCAAGTTCATAGGATTCATGATTTATGAAAGAGGTATTGAGATTGATCCTAAGAGGCTTGAGAAGATTAAGAACTTTGAAGTGCCGAGATGCAAGTGAGATGTGCAAAAGTTGCTAGGCAAGGTGAATTACTTGTGTCGCTTTATATCTAACTTGTCTGGCAAGATCGATGCTTTTGTCCCCATACTTTGGCTAAAGAACGAGGCCGAGTTCACTTGGGGGGCAAGTCAGCAACGCGCCTTTGAAAAAATCAAAGAGTGCTTATCATCACCACCAGTGGTGAAGGCGCCCAAGGCCGGAATACCATTTCAGCTATATGTTGCCGTGGAGGAGAGCGTTATTGGAGCTGTATTGACTCAATAGGTGGAGGGAAAAGACTACATCACATTCTTGAGCCGCCGCTTGTTGGATGTAGAGGCAAGGTACGTGTTTGTGGAGCATTTGTGTTTATCCCTTTATTATGTATGTCCCAAATTACGTCACTATCTTCTCCCTAGCACATGTATTGTTACTTGTCAAACCGATGTCACAAAATACATGTTGCAGAAGCCGATTCTAAGTGGTAGAATCGGAAAGTGGGCTTATGCTTTGATTGAATATGATTTGTCTTATAAACCTTTGAGAGCTATCAAAGGCCAAATCATCGCTAACTTTATAGTTTATCACCATGTAGATGTCAATTGGGGCAGCGATGTTACTCTAATTGAGGTAGTTCCATGGAAACTTTATTTTGATGGTTTGGCTTGCAAGAGTGGCCAAGGTATTGGAGTGGTTCTCATATCACCTAATGGTATGCGCTTTGAGACCACGGCCCATTTAGAATTTCCTTCTACTAATAATCAGGTCGAATATGAAGCTTTATTGCTAGGACTTGAATTGATAGGTTCCATGTGTGTTGAACATGTTCATGCATATGGTGATTCTCTATCAGTTGTGCAACAAGTAGCTAAAATTGCTCAATGTTTTAATGGTTTACTAAATAGCTACTTGGATAAATGTCTATACATAATTGTCACTTTTGATGATTTTGAAATTTCTCATGTGTCTAGAGAAGCCAACTCATTAGCAAATGATTTGGCTCAACAAGCATCTGGCTATCAGGTGAAAAGAGGTAAATTTTTTGCACAAGAAAAACCGATGTTTGAAAATCCAGTGTCAACCCGTACAGTGCACTTTGGTCTGACCAACCTGGCAAGGCCGGTCCAACTGTAGGTGTACTGCCAGTCTGACCAGCCATGTTAGGTCGGTCCGATCGGCCCTTGTCAGACGCCCGACAATAGGCGGTCTGATCGGCCCACCAAGGCTGGTCTAACTGACGTGTGCTAGAATGACTCAGTGTAGGACAGAGAGTAGCGACTAGAGGGGGTGAATGGGCGCATAAAAAATTATTTCGAATCAATGGCCTGTTTCCTACACCCAACGCACCTCCAACAATCAACAGAAGCAACCAGATCAAACAGTGCTAAAAATAATCTAGCCTAAAAACGACTGATGTCCTAATCGAAAATAACTAATACAGTGTTCAAAGGCAGATAAAAAGAGTAATCAAGACATAATCATTTCAAGCGTCATTGAAATAATCATCACAAGAAATTTGGTCAAGTTCACGCAAACCGAGAAGAAAATCACTGTTGAAATTTTGTCTCCGGTTCGAAGTCTGTTCGAAGAAGTCAATCGAAGCCTGCAAGCTAGCCTTGTGCAAAGTCCTGTTCGGAGGGTGACTTCGCACTGCACACCGGATTATAGAAGCAGTGAAGCCTGCTTCGGCAGGACCAATGCAGAGATGGTTTCAGCAGCGAAGTCCCTAACACTTCATAAGGACAACCGAAGGCAAAAATCTGCATGATTCAACGGACCTTTGATGTATACCTCGTGCGGACTTTGCTATGTTCACCGAAGACAACAACTAGTACTTTGTAGCTACACGTAGCTGCTATGCCTGCCAGCACTGCTGCTGATGGGATAATACTAGAGTGACAGTAAAACAGTGCTGGTAGGACTTCCAAGTGCAGAAAATTTTCTTACGCAACCAGCTGGCTGATAGCTATTCTGCTACATTTACTGCGCAAACACCAAGATTGCATTGAAATCAAAGGAAAAATATTGTACCAAAACAAATTACCGATCGTTTTCACAAGGAATGCCACAAAACTTAAGAGGATTAACGATACAAAACAATCTGCATCTAGGCAAACCAGTCTACATGAAAACTTAGCACGGCGCTAGAGAAAGTCACAACTGACGAAGAACTCTGCAGCGAACCAAATACTACGAATGGATCATAGGAGAAGTTCGATGAGCACACCTGTCAACCGGGATGAACAGCACGATGGGGAAAAACTTTGTGGCGGTGCACACAGGAAGAAGAGGATGAAAACCAAGAAAAATGACCCAGACTTTTGTGGAAATAAAGTTGATTACAAAATGGTTAACCCTAACCCAAGGGATTGGGGCCCTATTTATAGGCAACCCAATAGACTAGGAAAAATACCAAAAGACCCTTAGGATTTTTACAGACGCTGAAATAAAATGGAAAAGACCAAAATGCCCTTAGGATTTTTTTACAATCTCGACTGACAGACTGTGGGCCTAAAGGCAAAATAGTAAAATCCTAAATACAGATGACTTATCCTGATGCGGAGATTTCGTAGCAGCTACGGCTTCGCCTAAGAACGTCAGATCCGAGATCAGTGGTGGAGTGTAGAAAGCATGCTTCTCAAATATGATTGACTGCAATTACAACATCTAGCAGGTATAGCAAAAGACATATTGTCTAAGACATATGACATGATCAGTGCAGCAGATGATATCTAAAGAAAGTCATTGTCACACATTTTCACTTTTTGCAAACAAAAGTATCACCACATTTTCTAGTCGACGAGCAAGGTAAAGCATGAGATGCAAAGACTAACTGATATCTACCAAGATAAGCATTGTCCAGTACAAAGTGCTTCAGCAAACTTGTTATCCTTTTAAATTTCAGGCTTTTTCTTTTCCTTTTTCATTTTTGTCAGGGGTTATTTGCATGTCAAACCTTATGCTAACCGACCAAGTCAAGCCTAGTCTAAAACTAGACCATCAGAAGCTTAAGACATTGGTCTTGGCATACACTACACTGTCCTATTTCATACCAAAGTGCTATGGTAAGCGGTCTAGAACAATGCAATGCGACAAAGCAAACCCACCTGGATCTTTTCAAATTAAGCATAAAAAGGCATGGATTTTCATTTTTCTGATTTTTATCATTTTTATAGCACATTTTCCATGTTAAAGCATATAGATGTCCAAGTTTCATATCTGCATCTAAGTGAGGAACTAGCTACCAAGCATGTAAAAGATAGCAAAAGCACTCAGCCTACACATGCTAGTTACCAGAAGCAATGGTGATCATTTTTCAATTTTAAAGCATAAAAGCCATGCATATGATAGATATCAGACATATCAAGTGAACTGAAACAAAGCATGATAATCGACAAGTATTCAAAAGCATGTACTAGCTAGAATAAGTAAAACAGATCAATCATATAACAGAAGCAAGCTCAAAGTGTGATATGTGAATATGCATGATATGAACACACACGAAAAGACTCAAGAAAACAGTAAATAAGAAAGAAAAACTGACTCAAAATATCCTAAAAAGGATACATAATTCCCAAATCCCCTCGTACACGCTCAAAAGTAGACTGATCTAGGAGTTTGGTAAAAATGTCAGCCAACTGATGATGGGTATCAACATGAACAAGGTCAATGACACCTTTCTTATATTGATCCCTCAGAAAGTGAAAGCGCACATCAATATGTTTGGTTTTTGAATGGAGACATGGGTTTTTCCCTACACTATAATCGCGCTAGTGCTATCATAAAACAAAGGAACTCTGGCAGGGAAGAACAACCCAAAATCTCACAAAGTGGAAATCATCCAAATCAACTGTGAGCAGCAGCTACATACTCAGCCTCTGTGGTAGAAAGCGCAACTCCAGATTGCTTTCGAGAAGACCAAGAGACAAGCAAAGAACCATGGAACTGGAAAGTACCGGAAGTCGACTTGCGATCCAACCGGCACCCATAGAAATCAGCATCGGAAAAGCCAGATAAATCAAGAGACGATGATGCTTAATAGAAAAGACCTAGATCAGGCGCATAGGTAAGGTACCTGAAGATGCGCTTGACAGCCTGCCGATGAGACGCGCGTGGTGAAGACTGGAAGCGCGTGCACAGTCCCACGACAAACTAAATGTCTGGCCTCATCGCCGTCAAGTATAGAAGTGATCCGATCATCCCTCTATACTCTCTCTTGTTGACCTTGACGCCGCTCTCGTCCTTGTCCAGCCCCCAGATGTACCCATTGGGGTCATCTGAGGCTTCAGCTCTCCACCAAAGTCAAACTTCTTCAGCATGTCCCGCGTGTACTTGCTCTGGTGGATGAAGATGCCATCCTCGGTCTGCTTGATCTGGAGCCCTAGGAAATACTTGAGCTCACCCATGAGGCTCATCTCAAACTCGTTGTGCATCTGCTCATAAAACTTGTACACAAGCGCATTAGTAGAACCACCAAAAATGATGTCGTCCATGTAAATCTGAGCAATCAAGAAATCTTTGCCATCTCTGAGCAAGAAAGAGTTTTGTCCACAGAACCCATCACAAAGATGTTCCCCAACAAAAACTACTTCAATCGGTCGTACCAAGCCCTGGGGGCTTGCTTCAGATCGTATAAAGCTTTCTGCAGCTTAGAAACATGTCGAGGAAACTTAGGTTCTCAAAACTGGAGGGCTACCTAACATAGACCTCCTCCTATATGTACCCATTCAGAAAAGAACTCTTGACATCCATTTGAAAAAGCTTAAAACCCTTAGAAGTGGCAAATGCCAAAAGAATATGAATGGACTCAAGACGGGCAACCGGAGCGAAAGTCTCCTCAAAATCAATACCCTCTTGCTGGCAAAAACCCTGGGCAACTAGTCGAGCTTTGTTGCGCACCACAACCCCATATCCACCTTGCTTGTTCTTGAACACCCACTTGGTGCCTATGGGGTTGCATCCAGGTGGCAGCTCAACCAGTGTCCAAACCCGATTGCGGACAAAATTCTCAAGCTCTTCTTGCATGGCATTTATCCAATTTGAATCAGAAAGAGCATGAGAAACATCTCTGGGCTCAAAAGAGGCAACAAAAGCAGATTCGGCAAACACAGCAAGCGAGTCAACAGAAGAGCGCAAAGTTCTCTCAGTAAGATCACCAATGATGAGCTCTGAGGGGTGATCACGCTAAACTGCTTGGGATCCTAGGTGATCTAAAGTCACCGAAACTGGAGTCAGTAGCTAGCACCTCTGGACTCGACTGAGGGGGCTCGATCGATGTGGAAGAAGTGATCAGAGGTCCGCCCTCATCCTTAGTTGAAGTCTCAGAAGGTGTGGGGTCTGCAGGCTGTGCAGAAGGCCCACCCTCACCGACAGTAGGAGCGTCATCATCTTCCTCGGAGATGGACTCTCCTAGCTAATCATCTCCAGAAAGCTCAAAAGAAGGAGTCAGTGAAGGCATGGACTCATCAAAAGAAACCTCGCAAGTCTTGACAAGCTATTGGGTGTCGAGGTTCCAAACACGGAAGCCTCGAGAATGCAAAGCATAACCAAGAAAGACTCCATCCCAGCAATGAGACTCAAACTTGTCCAAATGCCCTCCCTTCTTGAGCACAAAGCACATGCAGCCAAACGCTCGCAAGTGACTCACTTTGGGTTGTCTGCCAAACCACAACTCATATGACGTCTTACCTAAGTAAGCTCTAAGAAAAATGTGGTTGACCAGATAGCAAACCGTGTTCATGGCTTCAGCCCAAAGTGCCTAGGAGTCCTATGCTCATCGAGCATCATCCTGGCCATCTCGACTAGCGTGCGGTTCTTTCGTTCCACAACACTGTTCTGTGGGGAGTGTAAGGGGCAGAAAACTGATGATAAAGACCCTAATCACTATAGAAGCTGACGAACTGAGAGTTCTTGAATTCAGAGCCATTGTTAGAGCAAATTGCTCGCATCCGACCATTGTTCTCATTCTTCAGCTTCAAAATCAGGTCATGAACAAACTAAAAAGTCTCATCCTTAGACTCCAAGATGAAAACCCTCGAGAATCGAGAAAAGTCGTCAACTATAACAAGTGTGTACCACTTCCCACCGACTGAGCATACCCGAGCTGGACCAACAGTGTCAATGTGTAACAGCTCTCCTGGGTACGAAGTCAAAACTCAAATGACCTAACCTCCTATGCCACTTCCAGAGCTCAGAAGAAGATCCAGCAATCAAGCAGCGAGAAGGGCCAAAAGAACTAGAGAAGTCAATTCGAAAAACTTTACCAAAAGGTAAAATCTGGCAAATCAAAGACCCTCTAGAATCAACCACAAAAGAATTACCCTTCTTAAACCGCACTTCCAAACCATCCTCAAGAAGTTGCGAAACAGAAATCAAATTGAAGTTCAAATTTTTAAAAGGCAACATTCTTCAAAGAGAAATGATCTGAAATGCGAATAGAGCCAATACCACTTACTTTCCCTTGACCAATGTTCTCGAAAGTGATGTACTCTTTGGAGCTCGGGGGTGAGACTGGAGAACCATCTGCGATGTCCCGTCATGTGGCGAGAGCATCCTGAGTCCATGATCCAAATGTCCTCCAGTCCCCGATCCTGCAAAATCAGTGGCTGTAAGTGGGAGCGAATGGTCTGGCACCAGATTTAGCAAAAGAGCTAAACCAGTGTCGAGCCATCTGCTCAAAAGACGGAAAGCAGAAATCATCATAAGAGTTCAGACCAAAACGCGGCTCAAAGCGCGGTCCTTGGTTCTGCCTAAAGCCTCAGCCACGAGGTCCAGGACCGTAGCCAAAACGGCCTGGAGCTCTGCCTGAACGAACACCACCATCTGGAGCACAGCCATGAAAGCCGTCTCCTCTACCACCACCTACACGGCGCGGCCTGGCCTCCAGCCTCTCCCCGCGTCGAGGAACTCTCAGTCTACCACCCTACTGGTAGAACTGCTCCTGACCACCACGAGCACACTCTACTCTCTCAACCCGCTTCCTCCTGAAGCAAAACTCCACAAGATGACCTTCTCTCTGACAATACTCACAATGGTAGGTGGGCTTCTTGGGATGTGGTTGAGGCTTTGGGTTCTTGGGCTTAGTGGTGTTTGGTGTCGGCTTCTTGGGTTGAGAGGGTCCAGGAAGAGAGTCTAGAGAGGTGTGGAGGTATTTGGGCTTTGGAACCCAGATAGGTTTCTTGGGTGGAGCTTTGGGTGTTTCATGAATTACTCCATCCTTGGGCTGACAAGCCTGAGAAGACTCAATGGAGTGAGTCTTGGGGTATCTCTGCTCAGGAGTCATTTTACTCCACTCCACTGCCCGGCTAATGGCATTCTCAAAGTCAGCCTTGGTGTAGGTGTAACCTACCCCAAACCCATCCTGCCTCTTGAGCTGCTGGATCATCATGCCGAGCTGTGGCTCTCGGGCACTGATCCAACTCAGGATAGAACGGAGGTAAAAGTTCTCATTCTGAGAATCAGCTAGCTCCTCTCTCAAGGAAGCTAGAACCTCCACTTGAGACAAGCAGGTCTCACACTCACTCTCTACTTGAACAGACTTTTCGACTTTCATCTTGATCAATTCCATTCTAAGAGACAAACAGTTCTCACAGACAGTGGGTGGAACTGACAGTGTCTCAAGCTCTAGCCTAGTCTGCTCTAGCTCAGCTCTCACTCTCTCCAAATCCCCCAAATGCTCATCGCCCTTGGCTTTCAGCTCAGCTAAGACAGCTAGATGAGAAGGGCAATGAACACAGGGTGCGATGACAGTGGCTTGAGCATCTTTCAGCTCCAGCTGAGCACTTTCAAGCTCAATGGCCAAAGCGTCCCTCTCATCAACCCTTTCTGTGTACTTGGACTTCAGAGTCGACAAGTCACATAGAAGCACCTCACACTTCGAGCACTCACTGCTATCACCCAAGCAGGGAGAAGAAGATAGACTCTCAATTCTGCCGTTCACCACGGGAAGCTCACTCTCTAACTCATCTATCCTCTTCTTAGCCCCTCTAAGCAGTTTTTCCCGATATTTTAACTCCTGACGATTGCTTTCAAGTAAATCAACCATTTCGCGTTCATAAGATGATACCTTTTCATTGTCGTCGTCGTCGGAGTCATCGGAGGAGCTCTTCTCTTCCTTATCCCCAAGAGCCATTGAGCAGAAGCTCTTGCGGGATCTTTGGCGTTGATGTGAGCGGCTCTTCGGTCTGTCCCCGAAGGCCATGAAGCAAAGGCCCGCTGGATCGTCCTTGTCCTTCCCCTTCTTGATGATGATCTCCTCATCGCTTGAGCTCGATGAAGAGGAAAAAGACGTGGACCGCTTGGAGTAGCTCTTCTCCATCTCAGCGAAGAAGGCCTTGTCGCGCTTCTTGTTCTCTCGCCGGTAGTCCTTCAGGGCCTTTCTGAAGAATCTGATCTTTGGCTTGCCATTGTTGAAGGAGGAGTTGTCGTTCTTGCCGGAGTCGTGGAAGCCACCACCGGTGCCCTTCTTGTGTCCATTGCGCTTGGGGCAGTCGGCGATGAAGTGTCCTGGATCACCACATTCAAAGCACCCGGATTTTGTGCCGTGTCTCTTGAACATTCTTTTCATAAACACGACGCACCCGGTTGTTAAAAAGACACAAATCATCATCTCCCAACGTCTCAAGCTGGTGTAGCAAGGGCCAGAGACTTTGATCCAGAGCCAGTGAGATTTGATCTCAACTGGGTATCAACCTCGGTGGCCTTCAGCTTGCTAAACAAATCAGAAATGGTCAAGGTATCATAAGAAGTGCTCTCAATGATAGAGGATACCTTGATCTCCCAGATCTTTGGGTCCAAGGTATGAAGAACCTTGAGTGCATGTTCGTGATCTGAGACTAACTGAACACCCTCAGCCTTGTTGTCCTGAATCTTGTTTATGATCGACTGAAAACGACCAAACAACGCTTCAATAGATCCACCCGGCTTTGGTGTGAAGTTCTCATATTCACGCCGGTAGGTCTGATAGAGCCGAGCCTTGACCTGGGCTGTCCCCTCATGGTGTGCCTGGAGGGTAGCCCAGATCTCTCTCGCAGTGGAGAGATGGCTCACACGCTCAAATTCAGTGGGACCTAAACCAGAAAACAAGATGTTCACAGCTTTGCTATTGTTCACATGCTGAGCGATGATACCAGGAGAATCACGCTCAGCAACTGGCAATATGACAAACGTAGCGTGAATGCAAATGTCCCAGATGTCTGAGCTTTGGCTCATGAGATAGGCTCGCATGCGAGTCTTCCAATAATTATAACCATAAGCTTCCAAGGACGGGACCTTTCCAGGAGACGTCATGATCACTACTAGGGTTTAGAACCGGTTAAGGTATGGAAAAACCCTAACCAAGCTTTGATACCACTTGTAGGACCGAAAGTAGCGACCAGAGGGGGGTGAATGGGCGCCTAAAAATTCTTACGAATCAATGGCCTGCTCCCAACACCCAATGCACCTCAACAAATAAATAGTATAAAGAAAGACAGATCAACCGAGTTAAAAATAATTTAGCCAAAAAAACGACTGGTGTCCTAAAAGAAACACCAACACAGTGCTTAAAGACAGATTAAAATATCATCACAGAACGAATGCCATCTTCACAAAAGTTTCACCACATCACAGATGATCCAACAAACACAAGCAGAATATTCACAGTTTATAGGAAGTTCATCAGGTAAAGCAAAACACACTATTTAACGCATTTAATCTAGACAAAAATAAATGCAGTAAATAAAATGTGCTCATAAAGATATCTGTGAATATTTAGTGCATTCTGAAATAAAAGAACTGAACAAATGGATTAATCACAGATGAACTAACAAGATTTAGAAACTTGATCAAAATACTGTAGAAACTAAACAAAAAACATGAAATAAAATCATGATGCAGGATGAAAGAAGACTTACCTCGGTTTTTTTGCCTGAATGAGGCATGATGTAGCCTTCTGTTCCAGATGCTTCACGCGCCTGCGAGTCTTGGCGTCGTGTGTGGCCGTTGTTGGCTTCCTGCCATGCCTGCTGCCGCTACCACGTAGAGGCTAGTGCGTGGCCACGCGTAGGAGCTAGCAGCCGTGCGTAGGGGGCTAGCTTCTAGGCGCTAGCTGCTGCGCTAGGGATAGTTGCTGGCTTCCAGCCGCACACAAGCTAGGACGCAGGTCTAGGCTGCAGGCATAGGTGCTAGCAGCAGCTTAGCCTGCGCATCCTTGGCTGCTGCGCTGCTACGTAGAACGATCTACCAGGAAAAACAATGCCGAAGTGAAGAACGAAAACTAATCGCGGTGGCGGCACAATTTCTGAGCAGTAGAACAAATGTCGGCGGCGGAGAACAGTGGAGAAGAAGGAAAAAGGTGACCCACGAATTTCAGAATTGGTAAAGTGATTTCATAAAAATGGGTGCCCTAACCCTAGGATATTGGGGCCTATTTATAGGTAGCCCATTAAAAGGAAAAATGCAAAAATACCCCTAGGGTTTTTTACAGACGCTGAATAAAAATGGAAAAGACCGAAATGCCCTTAGGGTTTTTTACAGACTCGATTGACAGACTGTGGGCCTAAAGGCAAAATAGTAAAAACCTAAATAAAGGTAACTTGTCCTGATGCAGAGCTTTCGTAGTAGCTACGGCTTCGCCTCAGAACGGTCAGATCCGAGATTAGCGGTCATCAGTTTTGTGCCGAAACTGACAAAGCATCCACCGTCTTCGCACCGGGTACCCGGATTGGGCCGGCCCAATTCCGCAGCTCCCTCAGCCCGACAATCGCTCGCCGCCCGTGTACCTGAGTCAATCCCGGTCAGCAGCCCAGTGTACCCGGATTGGGCCAGCCCGACTTCGCGGCCCCTCTGCTCGACAGTCGCTCGCTGCCCGTGTACTAGAGTCACACGTGACCCAGACGCAGCAGGTCTTCTCTCTCTTTTCATTCCTCTTTGACTATCGGTTACAATGACTCATCACATCTGGAGCCATGAGGCCCACGCTATTCAGAATGGCTCCTCATCGAGGAAGCTTAGTAACTCCGAACCAGCAGTGGAGTCGACCAATTGATCAATTCGGGGCATGGGGTAGGGGTCGCGGGGGCATGCTTTATTCAAAGATGTAAAATCAATACACATGCTCCACTTCCCAGAAGATTTCTTCTTAACGAAGACTGGGTTGGCTAACCACTCCGTATGAGCCACTTCCCTGATAATCCCAGCCTTCAGCAACTTTTCAACTTCGTCTTTAGCAAGGATAGCTCTCTCTGTAGACAACTTCCGGAGTCCTTGCCGAACAGGCCGAGCCTTCGGGTTCACAAGTAGACTGTGTTCAATAATGTCCCGACTGACTCCGGTGATGTCTTCATCAGACCAAGCAAAGACATCCAAATTCTCCTCCACTACTTTCTCTAAGGAAGTAGCAACTTCTGGAGGCAAGTCTTTACCAAATTGAAATGAATATTCCTTGCCATCTTTGACAATAACCTTCGTTGCAATCTCTCCTTCGGGACTTGGTCTTGGGAAGGATTTCTTTGAAGATTCGCTAGGAGCAGAAAAATTTTCCGGAGTATCTTGCACACTGTTCACCTGTCTTGGGTCAAGAGGAGGGCCATGACCATACTCCGCTCTTCGCGCAATGGCCTGATCTCCAAAAACAGTAAGCACTCCCGCCTGTGTGGCCATCTTCATACATAAGTAATTATGATGCGCCACAACTCCGAATTGATTTAACATGCCTCTTCCGAATATGACATTGTATGCATATGGAGCATCCATAACATCGAAGATTACTTCCTCTGTCCTGGTCAGTGGCCCCTCTCCAAAAGTAACTTCTAGGCCAATTTGGCCGAGGGCATCAAGAGGGGGTCCTGCAAAGCCTTGTAAAGGATGGGCTGCTGGGAGAAGATGCTTTCTGGAGATGCAGAGTTGATCAAAATCTTGGACAAAAAATATCCGCCGAACTCGCTCCGTCAATTAGCACTCTCCGAACCTCAGTTCCTGCTATGTCGGCAGTGATGACAAGTGGGTCTGCATGTGGAAATTTAACACCAGCTGCATCATCTGTGGAAAAAGATATTGGCACATGGGACCATTCGGGCATAGCAGCTGCAGACGAAGAGGTTCCAATATGACCCACTTCTCTGACATATTCTCTTCTCTGCCTCTTTGACATACTTCCGAGAGTCCCTCTCCGGAGATGGGGAGGACTACTCTTTTTCCTCGATCTTGCCCTTCTTCTTGCTTTGGAGGTGGCATAATATTGACCACCGGAGGGCGCCTTGCCGAATCAAAGTTCTCTATCCGCCCACAGCCTGTACAGGCTCTGGACGCACTTTAGCTAGAACTCGGTCAGTAGTGCCTCGACCCAAAGTTCGTTCCAGATATTCTCCTCTCATAGCAAGTATAGCCTTGCACGCATCAGTTGCGTGACTCCGGTTTTTACCATGGATACAGTAGAAAAAAGGTCTGGCCTTTGCCAGCCGATTTCCCTGGCGGCCTCCAGCCGCTGGTCTTGCTTCCTGAGGGCTGCAGAGCTCTTTGGGCAAACTTCTGCGGGGGTGCAATGTTCAAAACTTCTGAACGAGGATGCTTTTGCCCCCTACGCTGTCATGCTGAACTTCGAAGCTAGGCCCTTGTGGCTGTGCTGAAGTTTTTACTTCCAATTTCACTTCTTGCAGTATCGACGGGGTTGCAGCAGTTCTCCAAAGCCATCCTTCTTCTGACCTTGCATACTCTTCGAAATAAGACATCAACTAAGAAACAGAAGATATGCTTTTTCAGTGAAGTTTATCAAGGAGGCCTGGATGAATAACTCCCTCTCGAGCTGCGTCAACTACTGAAGACGTAGTTAACCCTCGAATTTGCGACTTCGTATGAGCGAAGCGCTTGAAATATTGTCTTAAGGTCTCTCCAGGGAACTGCTTCACTTGGAAAAGACTTCCTGTTGACATAGGGGGTACGAATGTACCCTGAAAGTTACTCACGAACTTCTTCTTCAACTGCCCCCATGAACTGATTGATCCTGGTTTCAGAGACCAGAACCACCGCAATGCCACTCCTTGAAGAGCTAGGGGGAAACATTTTGCCATAGTGTCCCGCACTTCTCCACTGGCCTCAATTGCTAAAGCATAAGAACGGACGAATTCTTCAGGATCTTCATCTCCGGCATACTTGCAAAGCTTCGAAGTTCTGAACTTAGGGTCGAAGCGCACTTTCTGCAACTCAGGATGCAGCGGAGACTCGGTGTCGAAGGAAGCGTTCTCCGGGGCTTCGGGATAAATAAGCTCGTCGTCTTCGGGCACTTCAGGAATGGTTGGGGTGGCTTGAGAACGAAGCCTATTCGCGGCTTCTTGCCGCCACCTTGCTAGTACAGCTTGGAGACTAGCCATTTGAGCGGCCATATCACCAAGACCGTCTTCATCTCCTCCGGAAGGATCTTCCAGGTCTTGAGAACTGTAGGGATCGGTTCGAAGTGGAACTTGAGGTGGAAGAGGGACTCCGGCTGGCCGAAGTATAGATGGAGTTGGCGGAGGAACTCCGTATGCTCGAGGAAGGGGAATCCCTTTCGGAGTTTGAGGTGGAGGAAACGTCGAAGGTCCTCCGACCTCAACTGTATCTGAAGATCTTGCTCCAGAGGTCTGAGGGGACCTCTGAACAGGATTACTACCTGCACTCCGCTTAGGAGGCATGGTTTGAGAACTTGGTAGAGAACGAAGTTTTTTGGACTAGGTTCCCCACGGACGGTGCCAACTGTTGGCGTAAAAGATTACGCTAACAGGTTTCTGAAGATTAGAAACTAACAAACGAAGTGTTTGCGAAATAAACTATTCCAAGCCTCCGAAAGGATAACAGCTTTAAATAGTTCACAAGTGTGTATTGAATAACTTGTATTCGGTCCCCATTACAGGGTAAAACGGGGGGTATTTATAGGCCCAAACATTAAGGAAAAGACCCTTTTACCCCTCTATTACAACCGACATAGTGGAAACTATTCGGTACCCTTAATAGGGCTAAAATGGTAAAAGACTAATCTAATGAGAAAGAAGATAAGTCTTCCATCTTAGCTGGCAAAGAAGCTCTCAGAAGAGTCCAAGTTCGAAGATATACTCCGAACTAGAGTCCGTCATCATACTTCGAACTTGATTCAATGCATCCCCGGAGTTATATGCTAGAAGTCTTCGGCTTAATCACCAGTCTTTGTTCTGTTACTGCAATAACCCTGAAGATGGAATATTTTCCCCCAACACCAATAATTTGAGCCCTAACAACAAAGCTTCATATTCGGCTTGCTTATTAGTGCAAGGGAATTATAAACGGGTCGATGTCTAGAAACTGATACTGTTAGGTGATATGAGTAACACTCCAACACCTTGGCCATTCTTGCAAGCCAAATCATCAAAGTAAAGTTTCCATGGCACTACCTCAACTAGAGCAATGTCGCCACTCCAATTGATGTCTACAGGGTGATCAACTATAAAATTTGCAATGATCTGGCCTTTCATACTTTCAAGGGTTCATAAGCCAAATCGTACTCTATCAAAGCGTAAGCTCACTTTCCGATTCTCCAACTTAGAATCGGCTTTTGTTGCATGTATTTTATAACATCGGTTTGACAAGTTAGAATGCATATGCTAGATAGAAGATAGTGTTGAAGCTTGGTACATGCATAGTAAAGTGATAAACATAAACGCTCTAAGAACATGTACCTTGTCTCGGCATCCAATAGGTGGCGACTCAAGAATGTGATGATGTACTCCTTCCCTTCCACCTCTTGAGTCAGCACAGCTCTAATCACACTATCTTCTATAGCAACATACAACTGAAATGGGATTCCAGCTTTTGGTGCCCTCACTATTGGTGGTGACAATAAGAACTTCTTAATTTGATCAAAAGCATGTTGCTGATGTGCCCCCAAGTGAACTTGGCTTAGTTATTTAGCCAAAGTATAGGGATAAAAGGGTAAATCTTGCTAGACAAGTTAGATACGAAATGATGCAAATAATTCACCTTGCCCAGCAAGTTATGCACATATTTCTTACATGTCGGTGCTTTAAACTCTTTGATCTTATCAAGTCTCTTAGGATCAATTTCAATACCTCTCTCATGGATCATGAATCCTAAGAACTTACCCGTCGACACGCCAAAAGCACACTTGAGTGGGTTCATTTTGAAACCATACTGGCACAGCCTATCAAAAGCAACTTTCAAATTGGCCAAATGGTTACCCATAGCATCCAATTTCACTACAACACCATCTATGTAGACTTCTAACATAACTCCTAGCAAGTCATGAAAGATCAAGTTCATAGCACGTTGATATGTAGCACTAGCATTCTTCAAACCAAAAGTCATCACTACCCACTCAAACAAGCCGACAAAACCAGGACATATAAATCATTTTGTAAATGTTGGGGGAAAATATTCCATCCTCAGGGTTATTGTAGCAACAGCGCAAAAGCAGATAATGGATTCAAAGGTTTCCAAACAAGCATCTTCGGAGATGTCCTGAGTCAAGCTCGAAGCCTGAAGATAGACCTTGGTTCGGAGTATATCTTCGAACTAAGGCTCTTTGAGATCTTTTCTGTCAGCTAAGATGGAAGACTTATCTTTTTTCTCACTAGATTAGTCTTTTACCGTTTTAGCCCTATTAAGGGTACTGTTGGGGGAAAATATCTCATCTTCGGGGTTATTGCCGCAACAGCATGAAAGCAGATAGTGGATTCGAAGGTTTCCAGACGTCCATCTTCGAAGATATCCTGAGTCAAGTTCGAAGCACGAAGATAGGCATTGGTTCGGAGTACATCTTTGAACTAAGGCAATTCAAGATCTTTATTGCCAGCTAAGATGGAAGATTTATCTTTTATATCATTAGATTAGTCTTTTACCATTTTAGCCCTATCAAGGGTACCGAATAGTTTCCATTATGCCGGTTGTAATAGAGGGGTAAATAGGTCTTTTCCTTAATATTTGGGCCTATAAATACCCCCCATTTCACCCTGTAATAGGGACCGAATACAAGTTATTCAATACACATTCGAATTATTCTAAGTTGTTATCCTTTCAGAGGCTTAGAATAGTTCTCTTCGCAAACACTTCGTTTGTTAGTTTCTTTTCTACAGAAACCTGTTAGCGTAATCTTTTACGCCAACAGTTGGCGCCGTCCGTGGGGAACCTAGTCCAAAAAACTTCATTCTCTACCAACCTCTTACATCATGCCTCCTAAGCAGAGCGCACCCCGCAATCCCGTTTGGAGGTCTTCTCGGATCTCCGGAGAGATACCATTTGATACGGTTGAAGTCGGAGGCTCTTCGACATTCCCTCCGCAAACTCCGGAAGGGGCTTCTATCCCTCGAACATACGAAGCTTCTCCGCCAACCCATTCCATACTTCGACCACCCGGAGTCCCCCCTCCACCTTCCATCCCAATTCGAACTGATCCTACTAGTTCTCAAGACCCGGAAGATCCTTCTGGAGGAGATGAAGACAATCTTGGAGATATGGCCACTCAAATGGCCAACCTTCAAGCTGAGGTAGCAAGGTGGCGACAGGAAGCTGCGAACAGGCTTCGCTCTCAAGCCATCCCAACTATCCCAGAAGTGCCCGAAGACAACGATCTCGATTATCCCGAAGCCCCGGAGAACGCCTCCTTCGATAATGAATCTCCGCTGCATCCTGAGCTGGAGAAAGTTCGCTTTGATCCAAAGTTCAAAACTTCGAAGCTCTGTAAGTACGCCGGAGATGAAGATCCCGGAGATTTCGTTCGTTCTTATGCCCTAGCAATTGAAGCTAGCGGAGGAGTTCGAGACACCATGGCGAAGTGCTTCCCCTTAGCTCTTCAAGGAGTGGCATTAAGGTGGTTCTGGTCCTTGAAGCCAGGATCAATTAATTCATGGTCGCAGCTAAAGAAGAAGTTTATAAGCAATTTTCAAGGCACCTTCGTGCCTCCCATGTCAACAGGAAGCCTTTTCTAGGTGAAACAGCTCCCCGGAGAGACATTGAGGCAATATTTTAAGTGCTTCGCTCATACGAAGTCGCAAATTCGGGGGTTGTCTGCATCTTCGGTAGTTGATGCAGCTCGGGAAGGCGTCACTCATCAAGGCCTCCTGGATAAGCTTCATCGGAAAAGCATCTCCTCGGTCTCTCAGTTGATGTCATACTTCGAGGAGTATGCGAGGTCAGAAGAGGGTTGGCTTCGAAGAACTGCCGCTACTTCGTCCATATTGCAAGAAGTTAAAGTAGAAGTGAAAACTTCGGCACAGCCGCAAGAACCAGTCTTCGAAGACAAGATCGAGGAGAAGAGGGCAAAAGAACCCGTTCTGAAGTCATGAATATTGCACCCCCACAGAAGTTTACATAGAGAGCTCCACAGTCTTCGGGGAACAAGGCCAGCGGCTGGAGGCCGCCAGGGAAAACGGCTGGCAAGGGCCAGACCCTTTTCTGCTGCATCCATGGAGAAAATCGAAGCCATGCAACTGATACTTGCAAGGCTATACTTACCCTAAGGGGAGTACCTAGAAAGAACTTCGGGTCGAGGTACTACCGACCGAGTTCCAGCTGCAACGCGCCCCGAGCCGGTCCAGGCTGTGGCGCGGATAGAAAACTTTGATGCTGCAAGACACCCTCCAGTGGCCAATGTTATGCCACCTCCGAAGCAAGAGGAAGGCCAAGACCGAGGGAAAAGAGTAGTCCTCCCCATCTCCGGAGGAGGTACCCTCGGAAGCATGTCGAAGAGACAGCGAAGAGACTACGTCAGAGAAGTAGGCCATATTGGGACTTCGTCGTCTGCAGCCGCAATGCCGGAGTGGTCTCATGTGCCGATATCCTTTTCTGCGGAGGATGCAGCTGGCATTAAGTTCCCGCATGCAGATCCACTTGTTATCACTGCTGATATTGCGGGCACTGAAGTTCGAAGGGTGCTGATTGACGAAGGTAGTTCGGCAGATATCATTTTGTTCAGCCTTCGATCAATTGTGCATCTCCAGGAAGCATCTCCTTCCAGGCAGCTCGTCCTTTGCAAGGCTTCGCAGGACCTCCGCTTCATGCACTTGGCCAAATAGGCCTGGAAGTTACCTTCGGAGAAGGTTGGTTGGCTCGAACTGAGGAAGTAATCTTCGATGTTGTAGATGCCCCGTATGCTTACAAACGTCATCTTCGGAAGAGGCATGCTAAACCAGTTCGGAGCTATGGCACATCACAATTATTTGTGCATGAAGATGCCCACGCAAGCAGGAGTCCTTACTGTCTTCGGAGATCAAGCTATTGCTCGGAGAGCGGAATATGGCCATGGTCCCCCTCTTGATCCGACACAAGTAAACAATGTACAAGATAATGAGAAATTTTTTCAGCCTCCTCCGAAGCTTCGAAAGAAGTCCTTTCCGAGACCAAGTCCCGAAGGAGAGATTGCAACGAAGGTCATTGTTAAAGATGGTAAAGAGTATACATTTCAATTTGGTAAGATTTACCTCCAGAAGTTGCAACCTCCTTGGAAAAGGTGGTAAAGGAATTTGGATGTCTTCGCTTGGTCTGCGAAGATATCACCGGAGTCGATCGGGATATCATTGAACATAGTTTATCTTGTAAACCCGAAGGCCCAGCTGTTCGGCAAGGACTCCGGAAAATGTCTGCAGAAAGAGCTGCTCTAGCGAAAGACGAAGTTGAACATTGTTGAAGGCTGGGATTATCAGAGAAGTGGCTCACACAGAATGGTTAGCCAACCCAGTCTTCGTCAGAAAGAAGTCTTCCGGGAAGTGGCGCATGTGCATTGATTTCACATCCTTGAAATAAAGCATGCCCCCGTGACCCCTACCCCATGCCCTGAATTGATCAATTTTTGACTCCACCGCAGGTTCGGAGTATAAGCTTCCTGACGCGTATTCTGGTATCATCAATATGGTGAAGCGCGAAGATGAAATCAAGACAAGCTTCGTACTCCGTCGGGAGTCTTCTGTTATGTAAGAATGCCCTTCGGCTTAAGAAATGCTGGGCTACTTTCTCGAGGTTAGTTGCTAAGGCCTCTAGGTCATCAACTAGGTCGCAATGTGGAGGCCTATATGGATGATATTGTAATAAAGAGTGCTTTAAAGCACCAGCATAGCCTAGACTTAGTAGAAACATTCAATAGCCTTCGGGCATGTGGGATCCGTCTTAACCCCGAAAAATGTATCTTCGGAGCTAAGGCTGGAAAGCTGTTAGGGTATTTAGTTTCAAGCAGGGGAAATTGAAGCTAGCCCTACTCAAATAACTGCGCTACAAAAGATGGCTCCCTCCGGAAAATTTAAAGCAAGTGCAAAAGCTGACTGGGCGTTTGGCAGCACTTAGCAGGTTTTTAATCAAGGTCTGCGGAGAGAAGCTTGCCTATATTTAAAGCATTGAAAGGGTCCGAAGATTTTGCATGGACACCGGAGTGTCAGAGAAGCTTCGAAGATATTAAAGAGAATCTCAATAATCTTGCTACACTCACGGTGCCTACTGCGGACGAAACCCTACTCCTTTACCTTGCAGCTACAGGTTCTGCTGTCAGCGCAGTCCTTGTGAGAGAAGTGGATTTCAATGGGAAGTTGGTCCAAAATCCTGTTTATTTTGTATCCGAAGCATTATCAGGAGCGAAGACAAGATACTCCGAACTTGAGAAGTTCGTTTATGCTGTGATAATGCTTCGAGGAAATTAAGACATTATTTTTTGGCAACAATATAATTGTACCAACTTCGTATCCTTAGGAGATATGCTTCGAAGTAAGGATTCCACTGGAAGGATTGGGAAGTGGGCAGTTGAGCTAGCACCCTTCGGCATATCTTCTTGGCAAGGACAGCAATCAAATCGCAAGTCCTAGCAGATTTTGTAGCAGAATGGACTCCACCTGCAAATTTAGTTTCCGGAGAAGTCAAGTGACGGAGTTTGGACTGTTTACTCCGATGGGGCTTTCCAAGCATCCGGAGCAGGCATTGGAGCAGTGTTAATTTCACCTTCAGGGCAAAGAGCAATGTACTCCGCAAGACTCAACTTTAAGTCTACCAATAATATAGCGGAGTATGAAGGGATTTTATTGGGACTCCCGAAAAGCTCGTGCTCTAGGGGCTACAAGAATTATTATAAAGGACAGATTCTCAGATAGTAGCAGCACGGAGATAAAAGTTTCCAAGTTCGGCATCCACAACTTGCAAAGTACTTAGAAGAACATCCGTAAAATCGAAGCACACTTCAAGGGTATTTCCATTCGGAGTATACCAAGGAGCAGAAAATGGGCAAGCGGACATCTTAGCAAAAGCTGCAGCCGGAGCTGTGGATGTGCCCGAAGAAGCTTTCTATGAGGAGCTCAATATACCTTCGGTGCCACAAATTTCCTCTGCAGAGATTCTTTGCATCCTAATGCAGATTGGAAAAATGCAATCATGGAACTTTTACAGGGAGGAACAAATTGCCCGAAGAGCCACAGCTGTCAAGATAAAGCTTAGAGCCAGAAATTATCAAATATCAACGGTATTTTATACAAGGCCGGAGTATGTTCCCCTCTACTCCGATGGATATCTCAAGCCGAAGGCCAAGAAATTCTTCGAGAAATTCATGAAGGCCTTTGTGGTAGCAATTTAGCCCCTAGAGCTTTGGCAGAAAAACACTTCGCCAGGGGCTTTATTGGCCTACAATAACAGCTGATGCGGAGAGCTTAGTCCGCACTTGTCAAGGATGCCAGTGGATGGGTCGACGGAGTCATCGCCCACCAACAGCTCTTCAAGTCATTGCTCCGGTATGGCCTATGGCTAGATGGGGTATGGATTTAATTGGTCCCTTTCCAGTAGCCAAGGGAAATCTGAAGTTCGCAGTGGTAGCTATTGAATATTTTTCCAAGTGGTGGAAGCAGAACCCTTAACAGCTATCACTTCAAACAATGTACAGAAATTCTTTTGGAAGAACATCATCTGCCGGTTCGGAGTGCCTAGACAACTCACAGTTGATAATGGAACACAGTTCGATGCAGAACCCTTCAGGAAGTTTTGCGAAGATCTATGCATTCAGTTATGTTTTGCTGCAGTAAGACATCCTCAGTCTAATGGAGCCGTAGAGCGAGCCAATGGAAATATTTTGTCAGGGATAAATCGAAGGATAGTAGGATTAGCAAAGGGACTGTGGACCGAAGAGCTTCCGAAGATTTTGTGGTCCATTCGGACTACGCAAACAAGGTCCACAGGTTTTACTCCATTCAGACTACTATTCGGAGATGAAGCTATGACTCCACGGAGCTCAAAGGAGGATCATTTCGTAGCACCGAACCGGAGATTGAAGAAGAAAGAGAAGCTTCGTTAGATTTATCCGAAGAAACAAGACTTCGAGCTGTGGCGAATTTATCAAGTATCATCAGTAAACGAGGCTTGGTTTGACCCGAAGGTTAAGCTCAATGAACTAAGACTGGGTCATCTTGTTCTGCGAAGCGTTATAGCGCCAGGGAAGTTAGGAAATAAATGGGAAGGTCCATACCTAATTGTTCGTTCAGGACGCCCTGGCTCTTTTAAGTTAGCTAATTTAGAAGTGAAGAGTTAGCACATACTTGGCATGCGGAACACCTAAAGCGATACTTCGCATAAGGGCTCCTTGTATTCACTTGTAATCATCTTCTAAATTAATAAAGCATATGATCCTGATAGTGCCTTCCCCTCATAGACTTCCAGCTTCCGAGTGGACGCACTGGAACCCGCGGGTCGACCGAGAGGGGAAGTGTTAGGAAGCTGGTTGTATTTTCGGACTTCGAACCATTGGTTCGAAGCTTCGACGTGGGGGCTGACATAATCCGGAGCCCAAGCCACCGGCTTGTAGGCATTCGTAAAAGAGCCAAAACCACATCATACGGAGTCCACAGCCATTGGCTGGTAGACTTCCGTAAAAAAGAGCCGAAGGTGGCCAAAACTTGTGGAGTCCAAGCCATTGGCTGGTAGACTTCCGTAAAAAGAGCCGAAGGTAGCCAAACCTGCGGAGTCCAAGCCATTGGCTGGTAGACTTCCGCAAAAGAGCCGAAGGTGGCCAAAATATACGGAGTCCAAGCCATTGGCTGGTAGACATCCATAAAAAGAGTCCAAAGAGACCATTGCAAACTCCGAACCATTGGTTCGACAGAGATCGCAAAAACAAGCCGAAAGGTGGCTAAAGCAAAACAGAATTTGAGCCATGAGCTTCGAATGTCTGTTAACACAGTCCAAAGTGACAAATTATCAAAGATACTAAGGTATCTTGAAAGTTATCTCAAGTGATTTCTTTCAAAAAACAAAGGTACTAAGTTGCCATTTTTCCGACTAAAAATAGTCGAAGACATTTTATAAGATTTTAAAAGATCTTCAAATTACAGAGGGGCTCCGAACCCCAAAAAAATTGTACTCCGAAGTTTTTTCTTTGCGCATAACCATCTTTGAATACAGTTCGAAGTTGCTTATACCCAAAGAGGGGCTAGTAAATATGGAGACAATTTTAAATCGGTATTCATTATTCACACAATGTGTTTACAGATTACATTATGAAAAATTGGTATCTATACCAAGAAGGAATCGAAGACCTCTTCGGTCCCTAGAGCTAGGGGTGGAACGACTAGTTCCAGCGCCGGGAGTTCTAATAACTTTGCGTTTAACTCTCTTGCCCCCCTTCGAAGCTCTAAAATCCTTCTGTTCTTGTTGAAGCTCAGCCCAAGTTCGAAGCCGTTCGGGGCTTCTTTCCCAGCTTCTAAGATCTTCAGATCTTTTATTTTGAGCTCATCTTCGTTTTCAGACCAAGTAGCGTCTTCAGAAGATGAAGTGTTCAAGCTAACCTCTTTTTCTTCCTCTTTAATATAAGACAGTATATCTTTGATTACTTCGGGCGTAATTACACCGGAGCTATCTCGAGAATTAAAATCGAGGACGCTTGTAAGTCTTTAGAAGTTCGAAGGTGTTCCATAATGAGCGAAGTTCGTCGTTAATATCTAACACTTCGATATCTTCCGTATGAGAACAAAGCCTAAAATATGATAAACAAATTTTCATTGATAAGGTTCATAAGCACGAAGCTTTACATAGTCTAAAAACCTAAATTATTCTAAACCTGCGGGTCGGAGTAGGCTGACTGCTTGAAGCTTGGGTCCCGAACTTGCTTTGGCGTTTGACCTTCGTCAATCCAAGCCTTGATCGCAGTGCGACCTTCGGCTCTCCATGAAGCTTGGAAGGCCTGCCAGGCAGCGGTCACGCCTTCGG
This sequence comes from Zizania palustris, assembly GCA_019279435.1. Classification (NCBI taxonomy): domain Eukaryota; kingdom Viridiplantae; phylum Streptophyta; class Magnoliopsida; order Poales; family Poaceae; genus Zizania; species Zizania palustris. The sequence goes on from JAAALK010000287.1 coordinate 4,207,572, forward strand.
AAGGAGTCAGAAGTCGCTCGTCGTCGAAGGTATAGGGCCCTCTACGTTCGGAGTTATGATCAGCCCAGATCTTCGTAGTAACGAAGTAGTCCGATGGCAGACACTTGTCCGGAGAGTTCTCCATAATGAATGCCCACCGCCTTCATTTGCTTCGCTGCTCCTTGGATCCTTTTTAACTGGCGCAGCAGAGTGACGTTGTCATCTGAAGGAAGCGTTCCAATAGTACCGAAGTACTCCAGAACGCCTAGCATTTGTTCTATGACTTCCGTAGCTACCTTCTCGGACTTAAGCTTTTCTTCGTTTAATGCATCCTTGGCCGAAGTCGTTTCTCCTAGAACTCCGGAAAGCCTAGCATTCTCCGTAGTTAAAGTATTCTCTGATTTAGGAGTTGGCTAGCTTCCTCTTGGAGCCTGATAAGCTCGGACCCCGCATTAGCATGCTCCAACCGTACCCTTCGATTTCCGCTCGAAGCACGATCCTTTCTGCTTCGAGCTCCTTATTGCAGCCTCCAAACCCTGTCTGGCCCTGCGTTCTGCTAAAATCATATTATTCATTTGAACCACTCTAGCTTCGGAGAAAGATATGTTGCGCTGAAGAGCTTCGTTTTCTTCCTGAAGCTGAGCAATTTAACGTTCGCCTGATAAAGTTGCAGCACGGGCCAAGACCGCTTGCTAACAAAAGAAAAAACCGAAGTAAGAAATTATTCATGTATAATTGTTATTATTTCAAAGGTATTCCGTACCTGGTAGGCTGCTCGGTTCCATGGCAACATTTAGCTCAGAACTCTTCGCCTCGCTTAAAATAGCTACCAGCTCCGTCTCCCCGACTTCGGACTGGCTCGACCTAAAGGTTTGAGCAGAGTCCGAAGCCCGGTTCTTTGCTCCAAAAAAGGAGTTAAAGAGGAGCATTGCCGAAGCTTCTTGGTCATCCCTGCTTGGCGAAGCTCCGGAGCGTTCTGCTGAGGTCCTTGGAGCTTCAGTAGATGGCCCCCCTTTAGTAGACTGACTCTCGTCTGTTGATTCAGACGGAGTTGATCCTAGAGCAGGGAGGGGTTCTATATTCCTTTTACCCCTTCCAGGCCCCTTTTGAGCGACTTCCGGGTTCGGCTCTGAAGTTGTCGAAGGCCCTTGAATTGGATCTTCGCGACGTACTTCTTCCACTGAAGAGGGTTCTGCAAAAGCAAGGTATTATACACTGTATAATGTTGCAGAAAAGAACAAGAAAATTATACGAAGTTTACCTTTGACATTTTGGTGGTAAGCGAGCATCGGACTGCTCGGAGGATCGAAGGTGAGGTCTTCGTCTGAATCCAGAGTAAAAACTTCAACTGCCGGAGTATCTTCTTGAGCAGTCCTTCTTTCATCCAAGACCGAAGTCACAACAACTTCGACTTCACTTTCAGTCGTAGGGGCTTCGATTTGCTCTTCCCCTTGAGGCAAATCCTCTTGAGCATTCAGAGTTCTCATTTCTTCCAGGTTAGCCTGAGACTCCAGCGTACCTGCAGCATCTTTGATATGAATATCTGTTTGAGCTACATCTTCATCAATCAACCTCACTAATAGTTTACCTTCATCCTCTTTAGAACCGGAGGTTGAGGCTCTTGGGCTCGGAGGTGCAGGTTTTCTGGGCTTCTTAGCCACCTTTTTAATTGGAGTCTTTGCGGAGCTCGAAGCCCCAGCTTCGGCTTTCCTCTTCTTGGGTCCTTTCTCCGAAGGCACCCAATCCATTAGAGGGGGCGGAGTGATTCCCAACATTCCCATACTCTGTTAAATCTCTCCCAACTCCCGACTAACTTGACTCTCCATTCTTTTTCTGTCGGAGTTGGAGCGCCCAAAATCTTCTCCGAAGCCCTTACGATTTGTTCCGAAGTAACAGGGGCTGAAGAAGGTAAAAACAAATCAAGTTAGTTTTTCTTCGAATAAGTATGCATAATACATGTTGTCTTCGAAGTACCTGCAGGGCTCGAAGTCAAGGTAATTTTTCGGAGACCGCCTTTCGAATCCTCTTCGAAGATGATAGGCCAGTTGGCCATCAGTGGAGAAATTTGTAACCCGAGGAACTCTTCAGCTAAGTCTCGCATACTTAACCTCCGACTGATCCGCTAAAGTAGGTTGAGGCGAGCTTCGAGCTGACCTTGGTCGGGATGCACTAAGGCTTCCATCCGGAATTGGATCTCTTTCAAAGGTCCGGCCAGAGGATTGCTCGCCCCAACTTCGGCATAGAACCACCTCATAACCCAGTCAGTGTACCATCTTGCATTGATGGCCTTAGCAGGGAATTGCAGGGCATATTCGTCCCGAAGCCTAAAATTAATGCTTCCGAAGGATACCACTACTTTTTCACCTCCGGGACCTACGAAGGTCTTCGGCTGACATGAAGCTCTATGTAGCGCAGCGAAGATCTCTGCTCTCCCCTCACAGCCTTCGGCTCTCAGCGCCCATTCGAAGATAGCTAGCCGTGCTACTGCGTTCGGAGATAATTGAGGGAGGGTGACATGGAATAAGTCAAGTACCTCTGCCAAGAAGTCCACTGCGGGAAGGCCGAAGCCAACTTCGAAGAAGGCTTCGAAGACAACCACTTCTCCGGGCCTTGGTGATGGAATGAGTTCTTTTCCGGGCTTGCGAATCATCACTCCGGTACTGATTTTTCCTTCTACTGCAATTGCTAGCGATTCCCTCTTGCAGGTAGAAGATCCCAGTTGGAAAGACTGGTCTAGATACTTCGTTGAGGGCGGGCAAAGATTTTGATCATCGATGTTTTGGGGATTTCTCCCTCCTGCCGCCATGGATGTTGCTGCAGATGCCGGAGGCGCTGTCGCCAATGTCGCAGCCGCTGCTGCCGCAGCCGCTTGCTGCCGAGCCAAGGCCGACGGGGCTCCAGAACCTTTGGTCTTCCCATTGCAGCCGCTGGGTTGCTTTGGAGGAAATGGAGGCTAGGGCTCAAAGAACTCAAAGGGGCTCAAAAGGTCTTTGATTGCGAGAGAGCAGTGAAAAGGTAATCGGGTAAGTTCTAGGCCATCTATTTATAGCCTAAACTTTACATTGTTACCGTTAGTCCATGCCGTTTCGCATTCCTGCCCGTTACTTTTCTCCGAAATTAACGCATTCTACGGTTTCCGTTAGGAACAGAAGCTAACGGCTATTTCCTCTAAGTCTAAAGACTTTCGAACTTCCTGAGTCGGTTCTAAGATAGTTCGAAAGTAATTATCTTAAGACTGATTCGGAGTTTATATCGTCGTACATTTCGGAGATGAATTGAAATCTAATAACCCCTATGTATTGTTATTTTTTCCTTCCGTATACTGCTCTCCTAACATTACAGGTTAAACGGAGAAGAGTATTCGAGGGCTACTGTTGGGGGAAAATATATCATCTTCGGGGTTATTGCCGCAACAACATGAAAGCAGATAGTGGATTCGAAGGTTTCCAGACATCCATCTTCGAAGATATCCTGAGTCAAGTTTGAAGCACGAAGATAGGCATTGGTTCGGAGTACATCTTTGAACTAAGGCAATTCAAGATCTTTATTGCCAGCTAAGATGGAAGATTATCTTTTATATCATTAGATTAGTCTTTTACCATTTTAGCCCTATCAAGGGTACCGAATAGTTTCCATTATGTCGGTTGTAATAGAGGGGTAAATAGGTCTTTTCCTTAATATTTGGGCCTATAAATACACCCCATTTCACCCTGTAATAGGGACCGAATACAAGTTATTCAATACACACATTCGAATTATTCTAAGTTGTTATCCTTTCGGAGGCTTAGAATAGTTCTCTTCGCAAACACTTCGTTTGTTAGTTTCTTTTCTATAGAAACATGTTAGCGTAATCTTTTACGCTAGCAGGTACCGAATAGTTTCCATTATGTCGGTTGTAATAGAGGGGTAAATAGGTCTTTTCCTTAATGTTTGGGCCTATAAATACCCCCCGTTTCACCCTGTAATAGGGACCGAATACAAGTTATTCAATACACACATTCGAACTATTCTAAGTTGTTATCCTTTCGGAGGCTTAGAACAGTTCACTTCGCAAACACTTCGTTTGTTAGTTTTAATTTACAGAAACCTGTTAGCATAATATTTTACGCCAACAGTTGGCGCCGTCCGTGGGGAACCTAGTCCAAGAAACTTCATTCTCTACCAACTTCTTACATCATGCCTCCTAAGCGGAGCACAACTCGTAATCCTGTTCGGAGGTCTTCTCGGATCTCTGGAGAGGCACCGTCCGACACGGTTGAGGTCGGAGGAACTTCGACGTTTCCTCCACCTCAAACTCCGGAAGGGGTTTCCATTCCTCGAGCATACGGAGTTCCTCCACCGACTCCATCTATACTTTGACCACCCGGAGTCCCTCTTCCACCTTCAATCCCACTTCGAACTGATCCTCTCAGTTCTCAAGACCCGGAAGATCCTTCCGGAGGAGATGAAGACAATCTTGGTGATACGGCCGCTCAAATGGCCAGTCTCCAAGCTGAAGTAGCGAGGGTGGCGGCAAGAAGCTGTGAATAGGCTTCGTTCTCAAGCCATCCCGGTTATCCCAGAAGTGCCTGAAGACGACGAACCCATCTATCCCGAAGCCCCAGAGAACGCCTCCTTCGATACTGAATCTCTGCTGCATCCTGAGCTGCAAAAAGTTCGATTCGACCCGAAGTTTAAGACTTCGAAGCTCTGAAAGTATGCCGAAGATGAAGATCCTGGAGAATTTGTCCGTTCTTATGCCCTAGCAATTGAAGTTAGTGGAGGAGTTCGAGATACCATGGCAAAGTGCTTCCCTTTAGCTCTTCAAGGAGTGGCATTAAGGTGGTTCTGGTCTTTGAAGCCAGGATCAATTAATTTATGGGGGCAGCTGAAGAAGAAGTTCGTAAGCAATTTTCAAGGCACCTTCGTGCCTCCAATGTCAACGGGAAGTCTTTTCCAGGTAAAGCAGCTCCCTAGAGAGACCTTGAGGCAATATTTTAAGCACTTCGCTCATACGAAGTCACAGATCCGAGGGTTGTCTACATCTTCGGTAGTTGATGCGGCTCGGGAAGGTGTCACTCATCAAGGCCTCCTGGATAAGCTTCACTGGAAAAGCATATCCTCGGTTTCTTAGTTGATGTCATACTTTGAGGAGTATGCAAGGTCGGAAGAAGGTTGGCTTCGAAGAACTGCAGCTACTCCATCCATATTGCAGGAAGTAAAAGTAGAAGTAAAAACATCGGCACAGCCGCAAGAACCAGTCTTCGAAGTTCAACATGATCGGAGAAGGGGGCAAAAGCATCCTCGTTCTGAAGTCTTGAACATTGCACCCCCGCAAAAGTTCACACAGAGAGCTCCACAACCTTCGGGGAACAAGGTCAGCGGCTGGAGGCCGCTAGGGAAAACGGTTGGCAAAGGCTAGACCCTTTTCTGCTGCATTCATGGTGAAAACCGAAGCCACTCAACTGATACTTGCAAGGCTGTACTCACTCTGAGAGGAGAATACCTAGAAAGAACTTCGGGTCGAGGTACTACTGACCGAGTTCCAGCTCAAGCGTGCCCAGAGCCGGTCTAGGCTGTGGCGCGGATAGAAAACTTCGAAGCCGCAAGACGCCCTCCAGTGGCCAATGTTATGCCACCGCCGAAGCAAGAGGAGGGGCAAGACCGAGGGAAAAGAGTAGTCCTCCCCATCTCAGGAGGAGGTACCCTCGGAAACATGTCAAAAAGACAGAGAAGAGACTATGTCAGAGAGGTGGGCCACATTGGGACTTCATCATCTGCAGCTGCTATGCCGGAATGGTCTCATGTACCAATATCTTTTTCTGCGGAGGATGCAGCTGGCATTAAATTTCCACATGCAGACCCACTTGTTATTACTGCTGATATTGCGGGCACTGAAGTTCGAAGAGTGTTGATTGACGGAGGCAGTTCGGCTGACATTATTTTTGTTCAAGCCTTCGATCAATTGTGCATCTCGAGGAAGCACCTCCTTCCAGCAGCTCGCCCTTTGCAAGGCTTCGCAGGACCTCCGCTTGATGCACTCGGCCAAATAGGCCTGGAAGTTACCTTCGGAGAAGGTTTGTTGGCCCGAACTGAGGAAGTAATCTTCGATGTTGTAGATGCCCATATGCTTACAACGTCATCTTTGGAAGAGGCATGCTAAACCAGTTCGGAGCTGTGGCGCATCACAATTATTTGGGTATGAAGATGCCCACGCAAGCAGGAGTTCTTACTGTCTTCGAAGATCAAGCTATCGCCCGAAGAGCGGAATATGGTCATGGTCCCCCTCTTGATCCAAGACAAGTAAACAATGTGCAAGATAATCAAGAAAAGTTTTCAGCCCCTTCCGAAGCTTCGAAGAAATCCTTCCCAAGACCAAGTCCTGAAGGAGAAATTGCAGCGAAGGTTATTGTTAAAGATGGTAAAGAATATACATTTCAATTTGGTAAAGATTTACCTCCAGAAGTTGCAACTTCTTTGGAAAAGGTGGTGGAAGAGAATTTAGATGTCTTCGCTTGGTCTGACGAAGACATCACCGGAGTCGATCGGGATATCATTGAACATAGTTTGCTTGTAAACCAGAAGGCCCGACCTGTTCGGCAAGGACTCCGAAAAATGTCTGCGGAAAGAGCTGTTCTGGCAAAGGACGAAGTTGAGAAATTGTTGAAGGCTGGGATTATCAGAGAAGTGGCTCACACAGAATGGTTAGCCAACCCAGTCTTTGCCAAAAAGAAATCTTCCGGGAAGTGGCGCATGTGCATTGATTTCACATCCTTGAATAAATCATGCCCTCGTGACCCCTACCCCATGCCCCGAATTGATCAATTGGTCGACTCCACCACAGGTTCGGAGTTATTAAGCTTCCTCGACGCGTATTCTGGTTATCATCAAATATGGTTGAAGAGCGAAGATGAGATCAAGACAAGCTTCGTAACTCCTTCGGGAGTCTTTTGTTATGTAAGAATGCCTTTCGGCTTAAGAAATGTCGGGGCTACTTTTTCGAGGTTAGTTGCTAAGGCTCTAGGTCATCAATTAGGCCGCAATGTGGAGGCCTATATGGATGATATTGTAGTAAAGAGTGCTTTAAAGCACCAACATAGCCTAGACCTAGCAGAAACATTTAATAGCCTTCGGGCATGTGGGATCCGTCTTAACCCCGAAAAATGTATCTTCGGAGCTAAGGCTGGAAAGTTGTTAGGGTATTTAGTTTCAAGCAGGGGGATTGAAGCTAGCCCTACTCAAATAACTGCGCTACAAAAGATGGCTCCTCCAGAAAATTTAAAGCAAGTGCAAAAGCTGACTGGGCGTCTGGCAGCACTTAGCAGGTTTTTATCAAGGTCTGCGGAGAGAAGCTTGCCTATATTTAAAGCATCGAAAGGGTCCGAAGATTTTGCATGGACACCGGAGTTTCAAAAAAGCTTCGAAGATATTAAAGAGTATCTCAGTAATCTCGCTACACTCACGGTGCCTACTGCGAACGAAACCCTACTCCTTTACCTTGCAGCTACAGGTTCTGCTGTCAGTGCAGTCCTTGTCAGAGAAGTGGATTTCAATGGGAAGTTGGTACAAAATCATGTTTATTTTGTATCTGAAGCATTATCAGGAGCGAAGACAAGATACTCCGAACTCGAGAAGTTCGTTTATGCTCTGATAATGGCTTCGAGGAAATTAAGACATTATTTTTTGGCTCACAATGTAATTGTACCAACTTCGTATCCCTTGCTCCGAAGTAAGGATTCCACTGGAAGAATTGGGAAGTGGGCAGTTGAGCTAGCACCCTTCGGCATATCTTTTCTGGCAAGGACAACAATCAAATCGCAAGTCTTAGCAGATTTTGTAGCAGAATGGACTCCACATGCAACTTTAGTTCCGGAGAAGTCAAGTGACGGAGTTTGGACTGTTTATTCTGATGGGGCTTTCCAAGCATCCGGAGCCGGCATTGGAGCAGTGTTGATTTCGCCTTCATGGCAAAGAGCAATGTACTCCGCAAGACTCAACTTTAAGTCTACCAATAATATAGCGGAGTATGAAGGGATTTTACTGGGACTCCGAAAAGCACGTGCTCTAGGGGCTACAAGGGTTGTTATAAAAACAGATTCTCAAATAGTAGAAGGGCACGTAGATAAAAGTTTTCAGGTTCGGCATCCACAGCTTGCAAAATGTTTAGAAGAAATCCGTAAGATCGAAGCACATTTCAAGGGTATTTCCATTCGGAGTATACCAAGAGCAGAAAATATGCAAGCGGACATCTTAGCAAAAGCTGCAGCCGGAGCTATGGATGTTCCAGAAGAAGCCTTCTATGAGGAGCTCAGTACACCTTCGGTGCCACAAATTCCCTCTGCAGAGATTCTTTGCATTCTAAGTACAGATTGGAAAAATTCAATCATGGAACTTTTGCAAGGAGGAACAAATTTGCCTGAAGAGCCACAGCTTTCAAGATTGAAACTCAGGGCTAGAAATTATCAAATAATCAAAGGTATTTTATACAAGGCCGGAGTATGTTCCCCTCTACTCCGATGTATATCTCAAGCCGAAGGTCAAGAAATTCTTTGAGAAATTCATGAAGGCCTTTGCGGTAGCCATTTAGCCCCTCGAGCTTTGGCAGGAAAAACACTTCGCCAGGGGCTTTATTGGCCTACAATAACAGCTGATGTGGAGAGCTTAGTCCGCACTTGTCAAGGATGTCAGTGGATGGGTCAAAGGAGTCATCGCCCACCAACAGCTCTTCAAGTTATTGCTCCGGTATGGCCTATGGCCAGATGGGGTATGGATTTAATTGGCCCCTTTCTAGTAGCCAAGGGAAATCTAAAGTTCGTAGTGGTAGCTATCGAATATTTTTCTAATTGGGTAAAAGCAGAGCCCTTAATAGCTATCACTTCGAACAATGTACAGAAATTCTTTTGGAAGAATATCATTTGCCGGTTCGGAGTGCTTAGACAACTTACAGTTGATAATGGAACACAGTTCGATGCAGAACCTTTCAGGAAGTTTTGCGAAGATCTAGGCATCCAGTTATGTTTTGCTGCAGTAAGGCATCCTCAGTCTAATGGAGCTGTAGAAAGAGCCAATGGAAATATTTTGTCAGGGCTAAATCACAGGATAGTAGGATTAGCAAAAGGACTGTGGACCGAAGAGCTTCCGAAGATTTTGTGGTCCATTCGGACAACGCAAACAAGGTCCACAGGTTTTGCTCCATTCAGATTACTATTCGGAGATGAAGCTATGACTCCAACGGAGCTCAAAGGAGGATCACTTCGCAGCACCGAACCGGAGATTGAAGAAGAAAGAGAAGCTTCGCTAGATTTATCAGAAGAAACAAGACTTCGAGCTTTGGCTAATTTATCAAAATATCACAAGCAGACGAAGACTTGGTATGACCCGAAGGTTAAGATCAATGAGCTTAGGCCGGGTCATCTTGTTCTGCGAAGCATTATAGCGCCAGGGAAATTAGGAAATAAATGGGAAGGTCCATATTTAATTGTTCGTTCAGGACGCCCTGGCTCTTTTAAATTAGCTAATTTAGAAGGTGAAGAGTTAGCACATACTTGGCATGCGGAGCACTTAAAGCGATACTTCGCGTAAGGGCTCCTTGTAAATCACTTGTAATCATTTTCTGAATGGACGCACTGGAACCGCGGGGTTGACCGAGAGGGAAGTGTCATAAAGCTGAATCATATTTTCGGACTTCGAATCATTGGTTCGAAGTTTCTGACGTGGGGGCTGACATAATCCGGAGTCCAAGCCACCGGCTTGTAGGCATCCGTAAAAGAGCCCAAAACCACATCATGTGGAGTCCAACCATTGGCTGGTAGACATCCATAAAAAGAGCCGAAGGTGGCCAAAACATGCGGAGTCCAAGCCATTGGCTGGTAGACATCCGTAAAAAGAGCCGAAGGTGGCCAAAATATGCGGAGTCCAAGCCATTGGTTGGTAGACATCCGTAAAAAGAGTCCAAAGAGACCATTGCAAACTCCGAACCATTGGTTTGACAGAGTTCGCAAAAAAGAGCCGAAGGTGGCCTAAGCAAAACAGAGTTTGAACCATGAGCTTCGAATGTCTGTTAACATAGTCCAAAGTGACAAATTATCTAAGACACTAAGGTGTCCTGAAAGTTATCTCAAATGATTTCTTTCAAAAAACAAAGGGTACTAAGTTGCCATTCTCCAGACTACAAATAGTCGAGGACATTTTATAAGATTTTAAAAGATCTTTAAATTACACAGGGGCTCCGAACCCCAAAAAATTGTACTCCGAAGTTTTTTCTTTGCGCATAACCATCTTTGAATACAGTTCGAAGTTGCTTATACCCAAAGAGGGGCTAGTAAATAGGGAGACAATTTTAAATCAGTATTCATTATTTGAACGAATATGTTTACAGATTACATCATGAAAAATTGGTATCTATACCAAGAAGGAATCGAAGACCTCTTCGATCTCTAGAGCTAGGGTTGGAATGACTAGTTCCGGTGCCGGGAGTTCTAACAACTTTACGTTTAACTCTCTTGCCTCCCTTCGAAGCTCTAAAGTCCTTCTGTTCTTGTTGAAGCTCGGCCCAAGTTCGATGTCGTTCGGGGCTCCTTTCCCAGCTTCCAAGTTCTTCATGTTTTTTACCTCGAGCTTCATCTTCGTCTTCGGACCATATAACGTCTTCAGAAGATGAAGTGTCCAAGTTAACCTCTTTTTCTTCCTCTTTAATATAAGATAGTATATCCTTGCTTACTTCAGCAGTAATAGCACCGGAGCTATCTCGAGGAACTAAAAATCGAGGGCGTTTATAAGCTTTTAGAAGATCAAAGGTAGCCCATAATGAGAGAAGTTCGTCGTTAATGTCTAACACTTCGATATCTTCCATATGAGGCAAAGCCTAAAAATATGATAAACAAATTTTCATTGATAAATGTACATAAGCACAAAGCTTTACATAGTCAAAAATCCTAAGATATATCTAAACCTGCGGATTCGGAGGAGGCTGACTGCTTGAAGCTTGGGTCCGAGCTTGCTTCTGGCGTTGTCCTTCGTCGATCCAGGCTTTGATCGCAGAGCGACCTTCGGCTCTCCATGAAGTTTGGAAGGCTCGCCAGGCAGCATCCACACCTTCGGAAGGAGTCAGAAGCTGCTCGTCGTCGATGGTAATTGGGCCCTCTCCTACGACCAGAGTTATCGATCGGCCCAGATTCTCGTAATAACGAAGTAGGCCAACAGCAGCCACTTGTCCGGAGAGTTCTCCGTAGCGAATGCCTGCTATCTTCATCTGCTTCGCTACTCCTTGAATCCTTTTCAATCGGCGCAGAAGAGAAATGTTATCATCAGAAGGAAGTGTTCCGGTAGTACCGAAGTACTCCAGAACACCTAGGAGTTGATCCATAACCTCCGCAGCTACCTTCTCGGACTTCAGCCTATCTTCGATCAATGCATCCTTCACCGAAGTTACCTCTCTCAGAACTCCAGAAAGTCTAGCAGTTTTGGTAGTCAAGGAATTCTTTTGGTTCAAAAGCTGGCTAGCTTCCTCTTGGAGTCTGACAAGCTCGGTCCCCGCAGTAGCGTGCTCCGCCCGCATTCTTTCAATTTCTGCTCGAAGCACAATTCTTTCTGCTTCGAGCTCCTTATTTGCAACCTCCAAACTTTGTCTGGCCCTGCGCTCCATTGACACTATACTATCCATCTGAACCACTCGGCCTTCGGAAATAGTGAGATTCCATTGAAGAGTTTCGTTTTCCTCTAGAAGGCGAGTGATTTCTCGTTCATTTGATATATTCGCAGCTCGGGCCAAGACTGTTTGCTGCGAAAAGAAAAAATCAAGGTAAGAAATTATTTGCATGTAAACTTAATATTATTTCACAGATGCTTCGTACCGGGTAAGCTGCGCGCTCCATAGCAGCGTTAAGCTCCGAGCTCTTCGCCTCGCTCAGAATGGCCACCAAGTTCGTCTCCCTAATGTCGCGACTAGCTCGATCCAAAGGCTCGAGCAAAGTCCGGAGACCAGTTCTTTGCTCTAAGAAAGGAGCTAGAAGGGGGAGCATACTTATCGCTTGTTGTTCATATTCGTTTAACGAAGGGCCGGAGTGTTGGCCTGTAGTCTTCGGAGCCCCCGGAGACTGACCCCCCTCGGTAGATTGACTCTCATCTGTTGATTCAGACAGAGTTGATCCGGAGATCACAGCAGGGAGGGAGTCTATATTTCTTTTGCCTCTTCCAGGCCCCATTTGAGTGGCTCTTGGGATTGGCTCCGAAGTCGTCGAAGGTCCAGGGATTATATCTTCTTGACGGACCTCTTCCACAGAAGTGGACTCTATAAAAACAAAAGTATTATACATCGTATAAATACGCAAAATAAACATAAAAGAATTATTCGAAGTTTACCTTCGACATTCTGGCGAGGAGTAATCATTGGACTATTTGGCGGATCGAAGGCGAGATCTTCGTCCGAATCAGCCGTCAAATCTTCGACTGCAGGAACATTTCACTGGACAGTCCTTGTTGCCTCTTCAGGAATCGAAGCCATAGTGACTTCGACTCCACTCTCATCCACAGGAACTTCGTCCTGAGGTAAATCCTCTTGAACTGCCAAAGTCCTTGGTTGCTCAAGGTTATCTCGAGACTCCGGCACGTTCGCAGGTACTTCGGCTTGTGCAGTCCTTTGAGATGCATCTTCGTCTATCAGACGCACAAGCAACCTCCCTTCGTCCTCTTGAGAGTCAGAGACTGAAGCCCTTGGGCTCGAAGGTGCTGGATTCTTTGGTTTTCGAGCCACCTTCTTGACTGGAGTCTTGGCGGAGCTCGAAGTCCCAGCTTCGGCTTTCCTCTTCTTGGGTCCTTTCTCCGAAGGCACCCAATCCATCAAAGGGGGCGGAGTGATTTCCAGCATTCCCCACACTCTGTTAAATCTTTCCCAACTCCCGACCAACTTGATTCTCCATTCTTTTTCGGTCGGAGTTGGAGCGCCCAAAATCTTCTCCGAAGCCCGTAAGATTTGCTCCGAAGTAATAGGGGCTGAAGAAGCTAAAAAATGAATTAAGTTAGTTACTTCTTTGAATGAATATGTATAATATATGTTGTTTTCGAGGTTACCTGCAGGGCTCGAAGTCGAAGTAATTTTTCGGAGACCGCCTTCCGAATCCTCTTCGAAGATGATAGGCCAGTTGGCCATCAACGGAGGGATTTGTAACCCGAGGAACTCTTCGGCTAAGTCTCGCATGCTCAACCTTCGACTGATCTTCTGAAGTAGGCTGAGGCGAGCTTCGAGCTGACCTTGGTGTGGATGCACTAGGGCTTCCTTCCAGAAATGGATGTCTTTCAGAGGTCCGGCTAGAGGATTGCTCGCCCCAACTTCGGCATAGAACCATCTCATAACCCAGTCGGTATACCATCTAGCATTGATGGCCTTAGCAGGAAACTGAAGAGCGTATTCATCCCGAAGCCTGAAGTTAATACTTCCGAAGGCTACTACTACTTTTTCACCTCCGAGGCCTACGAAGGTTTTTGGCTGGCACAAAGCTCTGTGCAGCGCAGCGAAGATCTCTGCCCTCCCCTCACAACCTTCGGCTCTCAACGCCGATTCGAAGATAGCTAAACGAGCTACTGCGTTCAGAGAAAGTTAAGGGAGAGTGACGTGAAACAAATCAAGTACCTTGGCCAAGAAGTCCACTGCCGGAAGGCCTAAGCCAGCTTCGAAGAAGGCTTCGAAGACGACCACTTCTCCGGGTCTTGGTGACGGGATTAGTTCCTTTCCAGGTTTGCGGATCATGACTCCCGTACTAATCTTCCCTTCTACTGCGACCACCAGTGATTCTCTTTTGCAGGTAGAAGGTCCCAGTTGGAAGGATTGATCCAAATATTTCGTTGATGGCGGGCAGAGACCTTGATCACCAACATTTTGGGGATTTCCCCCTCCTGCCGCCATGGATGCCGTTGCGGGTGTTGGAGGTGCCGTCGCCAATGTCGCAGCCGCTGCTGCTGCAGCCGCCTGCTGTCGAGCCAAGGCCGAAGGGGCTCCAGTACTCTTGTTTTCGCCATTGAAGCTACTGGGTTGCTTTGGAGGAAGAATGGAGGCTAGGGCTCAAAGGGTGTTTGTTGTTTGCAAGAGAGCTGTGGAAAGGTACTCAGGAAAGTTCTAGGCCCTCTATTTATAGCCTAGACTTTACATTTTTTACCATTAGTCCATGCCGTTTCGCATTCTCGCCCGTTACTTTTCTCCGAAATTAACGCACTCTGTAACTTCCGTTAGAAGAAGGAAGCTAACAGCTATTTCTTCTAAGTCTAAAAGGCTTTCAAGCTTCTTGAGTCAGTTCTAATATAGTTCGAAAGTAATTGTCCTAAAACTGATTCGAAGTTTTATATCTCCATACATTTCGGAGATAAGTTAAAATCTAATAACCCCTACGCCTGGTTATTTTTTCTTTCGTATACTGCTCTCCTAACATTACAGGCTTAACGGAGAAGCGTATTCGAGGGGCTACTGTTGGGGGAAAATATTCCATCCTCAGGGTTATTGCAGCAACAGCGCAAAAGCAGATAATGGATTCGAAGGTTTCCAAACAAGCGTCTTCGGAGATGTCCTGAGTCAAGCTCGAAGCCTGAAGATAGACCTTGGTTCGGAGTATATCTTCGAACTAAGGCTCTTTGAGATCTTTTCTGTCAGCTAAGATGGAAGACTTATCTTTTTTCTCACTAGATTAGTCTTTTACCATTTTAGCCCTATTAAGGGTACCGAATAGTTTCCATTATGTCGGTTGTAATAGAGGGGTAAATAGGTCTTTTCCTTAATGTTTGGGCCTATAAATACCCCCCGTTTCACCCTGTAATAGGGACCGAATACAAGTTATTCAATACACACATTCGAACTATTCTAAGTTGTTATCCTTTCGGAGGCTTAGAATAGTTCACTTCGCAAACACTTCGTTTGTTAGTTTTTAATTTACAGAAACATGTTAGCGTAATCTTTTGCGCCAACAGTAAACATCCTATTTAGCCATAACGATTTGATTGTAACTAGCATTGTCATCAACAAAACTTAGTACCTCGTGTCTTGAAGCATCTTTGATCAACATGTCGGCTATCGGCATGGGATATTATTCTTTCAGAGTGGCCTTGTTCAAGTCCCTGAAATCAATACACACGCGAATTTTGCCACTCCATTTCTTCTCCAAAGGCACAAAAAGTGTGTTGACACTAAAATCCACTGATAAAGTGCCAATCAACACTGACATTGATACGAATGTGATGCTCTAATTTGCCAAAAGAAGAAGGGTCAGGTCGGCCGGTGTAGGGCAATCAGGTCGGTCGTGTACTGATGGTCGAACCGGTCGTGTACCGCCAGTCAGACCGTCTATTGGTGGCACGGCCCATTCAGACCGGCTATAGCTGGCCAGTTATACCGGTGGATAGGGAAGCAGATGCCCCGGCTAGCCAGTGTGCATGGTGACGTCCAGGGTCAGTGCAGAGGGTCTCCGCTGACGAAGCTCGAGGCCCTAGACCTTGCAAAAACCATATAAGCAATAGAAATTCGGTTTGGGGACCTAATTACCGGATTAGATCGGTAAAACCCGTTACGGGGGCTAGATGGACTATTCATAAGAGAATCAACAAGGATTACCACAATTACGATGCGATGGATGATAGGTTTACGGACCAAACTAGCTAAGATTGACAAGCTATGGCTAAACCTAGGGAAAAAATGTAGTAGATTGAAAAAAGAACGATTCTACATGGTTAGATTAAATTGGAAAAATAGTGTCTCCCACTTTGAATAGGCCTTAGCCCTTTATATAGGGGTTGATCTTGCTGTCCCTAGATGTGATTCCCACCCTAGATTGATTAGGATATGAGTCCAAGTCGTTAAAATGAGATTAGAGATAAAATACCTCAAAATCACGTGTTTAGGGTTCTGACTCAACCTCTATCGGTCTGATCAGGCCCATGTGGTCGGCCTGACCAGGGTAGCATGGCTAGTTAGACCAACATGTGCTAGGGACTGCACATTTTCAGCCAAACTATAAATTTTAACAATTTTGACCATTAGTGCCAAATTTTGCTATCAACAAGTGCATGTGGTGAGGAGGATGACGAAGGTGATGGCGGTGGTTGGAGTCTAGGGTTAGGATTGAGAAAAGTGAAAGTGTGATGATTCACTTCGGTGCCCCACCTATTTAGAAAAGAGGAGTCATCAGTAACGAGTGGTAGTTATCACCCATCACTGATGATGTACATATCAGTGGTGTGGCCCTAACCCTAGACTATAGAGCCTTTAGTGACGGTTAACTATTGTTACCCATCACTAAAGGTTGTTTACCGGATCACTTACTATTACTTTGTAGTGAGGGTTCGCAATGTCACCCATCACAAAAGGATCCTTTAGTGACGGTTGACTATTGTTACCCATCACTAATATTATGGTCATTTTGAAAAAAATAGTTTTTAGGTTGCATCCTGAATCAAAGCGTGGATTTGGCATCCAACATATCCAACTTTCCAAAACACATCATAGAAAATTTTTGACACCCAGATTAAGTAAAGCCCAAGCCCACTAAGGATGTCGCACGATCAACAGAAGTCAAAGGAATCTGGTCAAAGATGGTCAAAGAAGCCCATCCACATCGTTACAACATGGCTAGATATGAAGGAGCCGATGAAGGTGAGAGAAGATAAAGATGATCCAGAATTGGTTACAACATAGATTACTTGGACAACAAGTCTTCGGACTAAAAATATGTATCTAATTAGCTAGGTTTAGAGGACACACACAATCAACTGCAACAAATTACTCTTTTGGCACATCGCTACCCTTGGGTTCCCAAGGTTAATCACGGCGGGACTTGGCACTTAGAACCAGGTTGTATCATCTTGATCTCTCACGAAGAGGTGAGTCCCGCCACCCTAATGGTCACATCGATTAGCTCAGTGTTCATCAAGGCTACATTGTATCGGTCTCTTGAGGCATTTGCCCGGTTAGTGTGATCGCTGGTTTATCTTGGTATATTTTGCTAGGTCTAAGGCTGCATGATTTTGATCTCTTAGATTGATGTGAATTAGGTGTCGTAGTTTGATGCTTCATCGGTTAAGTCTGACATCTCGTTCTATTGTATATGGTTCATGATGTGTACCATTCATCTAAATAAAGTATGCTCGATACGTTGAAGTGTTATTGATTTCTCTTGACTAGCAACTATAATGGTTAGGTCCGATCTTGCAGTTACAGTAATTTGATGGTATGGATACGTTGTTTGGTATGCTAAGTTTAGTTTCTATCGGAGTATAAGTCGATAGGCTATCTTTATGTCCACGCTATATTCCACCTGCATCTGAGAGACACTCATCGGACTCTCTGTGCAAGGACTTCACCTTATCGGCCGATGGCGAGCTCAGCCCAATAGCATGGGCTTGGTCATCGGCCCTATGGCCGATCGGCATGTTTATTCCTATTTATTTTATTATCACCACAGTCATCAGCTCAATAGTCGATCAGTGTTGCTACTAACATTATTCTATATGATTACTTATCAGTTGCAGGGTTAAACTAATTGGCATGCTTAGACCTTTTTTCTAAGATTATAGGACCTGCACTGGAGTTAAGAAGATTTCTCAGGCTCCGTGTGTGACCAAAAAAGGCACTGATATGTTTTTTGGCACGCCTAGTGGGACATTCTTCAGATCAATCACCCATAGCGGACGAAGTTGATGGTAGTAACATCATCCCGATCACCATGGATTCATTGAACGATGAACAAATGGCAGAGGTACAAGACCATGTGGAAAACTACAAGAGGTTGTGCCTCGAAGCTTTCGGCATGACTTGATCTAACCTTGTCCAGAGGAGTCATTGCCGAAACTAGCCACGACTGGTGATATCCCTTAGTAGGTCAAGAGTCTGTGGGTCACTTTTCAAGAAGCCGTTGACAACGCTCTACATCACGCTCTCATCAATCAGTCTGAGGTATTCGTTAATACCTTGCACAGGTTGTGGGATCGGAATGGCGACTAGAGGGGGTGAATAGGTGCCTTGACACTTTCTT
Source organism: Zizania palustris (assembly GCA_019279435.1). NCBI lineage: Eukaryota > Viridiplantae > Streptophyta > Magnoliopsida > Poales > Poaceae > Zizania > Zizania palustris. The sequence goes on from JAAALK010000287.1 coordinate 4,225,538, forward strand.
TCGAATGTGATGGCCTAATCAAATCACCCAACGCACCTCTAAGGACTCAAATCCAAGTTTCAAACTAATCAGCACAATTTAGAGCTCAAACAGATTCAAACGCCCAAAACAGCTTTGATTCAAGCTTCTCAAACAACCACTGTCAAAACACTCACTCTAGATATCAAACTCAAGTGTAAAAAGTAAATCAGAACGTTTTAATTCAATTACAATTGAGATTCAAACACATCTGAAATTTTTCGGATGATGAATAGTAAATGTAACTTCAGCAAAGTGTATTTGACAAATTTAGTTTCAGATTGCAAGTTTCCTTCTCAATTTCACTTCAGTTCAGCATAAACAACTTCAGAACATGATAAGCATTATGGATCCTAAAAATTCACACATCTGATCATGCAAATTTAGAGTTCTTGAAAACTATTCTAAATGACAACACTATTCCTCATCCGACACCACCAACACTCAACAAATTATAACTGCATATACACTATTCAGAAAGGCAAGGTCCGTCGAACACTTCATTTGGTAGGGAGGCGGACATGACAGCCCCTGAGAAACCAAGGGTGGTTTCGGTGTTTTGTGATGAGTGATTGACAGACTTTTTACCCTCTGTTCGAAGGGTACCTCCGAAGGGGTCTCGGAGGTGGTCTCCGAAGGGTGTACCTCCGAAGTGTGTTCGGAGGTGGTTTTATCGGAGGCTGTTCGGTGTTTGCTTGCTGCAGCTGTGCAGCGGAGTGTGCCTGTCGGAGGGATCCGGCAGTACACGCTGACTGGGTTTGTACCGAAGGGGCTTCGGTACTTTGGGCGGTACACCGGAGTGTGTACCGAAGGTTGCTAACCCGGAGTGGTCTCCGGAGTACTGGATACACTTGTTTGCTTGTCTGTGGTGCGCAGGGACTTCGGAGGCGACGGACAAGGTTCGAGCCAGGTGAACCTGGGTCAGGCGGGAGGCTTGATGCCAGGGGAGCGGGGAGCTCCGTCACGGTGGCTGCGAAGGTGGTCCGGGTCGGTCCTCGGGTCGAGGGTGCCAGGTGAAGGCAGAGAGTGCGGAGCGTGGCTCCGGCTGAAGGTACTCCGAGACAAAGTCCTCGGAGGTGAGGCACTTCGAAGGTACTACGAAGGGAGTGACTTCGGAGTTGGTGGATCAAGTCCTCTGCGGAGGCAAGGTATTCGAAGTGTGCTCCGGAAGGAGACATTCGAAGGTGGCCCGACGAAGATCTCAGAAGTCGAGGCGCATCGAAGGCATGGTCCGGGTGAGGCTCGTCGTGGAGTGTGCTCGGGGAGAGGCACTGCGACGGAGTGCTCATGGAATGCTCCATGCGGAGGCCTTGGACGAAGGAGGGACTTCGAAGGGCGGTACTCCGAAGGTGGGGCTTCGGAGTGAGGATGACTTGAGGTGCTTCGGCCATGCATGGCTTCGGTACACGGACGGACGGTGTTCGAGCTGGGAGAAGCTGCGAAACCGTGGTAGTCCAATCCGGAGGTGTTGGTGCGAAGGCCCAAGGGCTTTGACGGCTTCGGCTCAAAACCGTCACTGTATCGAAGGACTTCTTCGGCGGAGCGAAGGCCAACAGGCTGCAGGCTTCTCGCCGAAGCTACCGCACCCTCCGGTGTGAAGGGAGGTTCCAGAAGTCAACACTGTAAAGGCTGACACTGTCTGTTCTGAAAAAGGCTGACACTGTCCCCTCTGCAGCTGACAGAGAAGCCTCCAAAATAAAGGTGGACTACCTTTTGTACCCCTTAGTTCAGTAGAGACAAAATGAATGTAAACCCTAGGGGTAATGTAGTCACTTCCTTAGGATGAAGCCGTGGGCTATAAATATGGGGGCTCGGTAGGTAACATTTAACACTTTGAGCATTTACTGTTGAGCTCCTGTACACAGACCTCACTGGTTTCAATCCAGAGTTCAATATATTTTGTGTTCCTTGTTCAAGCGGCGAAGCCCTGCTTCTTTGTGCTTTTGCTTGAGCTCGCGTTGCATACCTCGCTAGTTTTTAGTTCACCGGAGCCTGTCTTGGCGAAGGGTGTTTTTATCGCGAAGTGTGCTTTACAGTGTGCTGTCGCTCTGTGTAACACGAGGCAAGACCTCGCTGCTTACTAGCGAAGCCCTGATCTTTTCCCGTAGTGCTTTTTTATCGCGAAGTGTGCTTTACAGTGTGCCGTCGCTCTGTGTAACACGAGGCAAGACCTCGCTGCTTACTAGCGAAGCCCTGATCTTTTCCCGTAGTGCTTCTTGTGTCGAAGCCCTTAGCGTGGTCCGTTTTGTGTGCGTGTAGACCTTCGCGTACGAAGCCCAGCACCAGTTGCTGTCGCCAAGTACTTGGTCGAAGTCCTCAGAGGGCTGTCCACTCTTGCGAAGGGTGAAGTGCGAAGCCTGCTCGAAGCACCTCGTGTGCGGAGCCTGCACTGACTTAGCAGAGTAGATTTTCGAGGGTTGTTCGTGGAGCGAAGTCTTCTTGGCTTCGAACTTTTGCTCCTGCGAAGCCTGTGTTCGGAGCTGTCGAAGTACCTTCGAACCAGACCTTCGAAGGTAGTGTTCGAAGCCTGTTCCGCAGAAGACAGAACAGAACCGAAGGCTAAGTTTTTAGCCCAAAATTTTAAAAGCTCCCATTCACCCCCCCTCTGGTCACCGTTTCCGGTCCAACAATTGGTAACAGAGCTTGGTTAAGATCACCAGTTGACCTTAACCGGTTTTGTGATCTTTTGGCGACATGGATAGAGGCAGTAAAATTCCTCTGTTCGATGGGACAGATTTTGCATACTGGAAGGTGCGCATGGAGGCTTACTTGTTAAGCCAAGGAAATGCAATTTGGGAGATTGTGGACTCACAATACTCCATCCCTGATACCCGCACCACTCAAACTGAAAAAGATCAATATATTGCCAACTCGAAGGCAAGGAACATTCTGTTCATTGGTTTGAGTCGGAGTGAGTTTGATAGGGTGCAGCACCTTAGGACTGCTAGGGAAATTTGGACAACACTCACTGTCTTTCACGAGGGCTCTGCTCAGATTAAGGCCAGGCGCCAAAGCACCTACAATCAACAGTATCAGCTGTTTGTGCAGGCACCTGGTGAATCTGTAGATGCCATGTTTTCTCGCTTTGACGCGATAGTGAGTAACTTGCGATCCAACGGGACACTTGCTTACAGTGATCATGATAGGGCTATCAAGCTTCTCTATGCTCTTGACCGTAGCATAAGGGAAGTGAAGATATCCAGCATAGAGGAGTCCACAGGCTATGACACATTGACCTGTGACGAACTCTTTAGCAAGCTGAAGTCCACAGAGATTGCCAAGGCATCTCTTGCAGTGCACAGAAGCTCTTTGCCACAGCCATTGGCATTGGTTTCTAGCACTAGCCGTGGCACCACTGCAGAACCAAGCACATCAGGCACTTGTGTTCTTGCAGATGGTTTTGCTTTGTCCTCCCTGGTCTCCGTCACAAAGGAGCAGGTGGATACTCTAGCTGATGATGAGCTTGCTCTCATTGCCCGGAGGTTCACCCGCTTTCATCATGAGAGACGGGATCAGAGGAGAAGTGGTTTTAGTGGCTGCTATGAATGTGGCGACACCTCTCACATTAAGGCCAATTGCCCCAAGGTCAAGAAGAGAGATGAGAGTGAGCGCCCCAAATACCACAAAAAGGAGAGGAAGCCCTTTGTGAAGGGCAAGCGCGGCAAGATGGCTAAGAAAGTAGCCAAGGCCGCTTCCAGAGCTTTTGTTGCTGCTCTCAGCGACATCGACACTTCCTCAACTGAGGAGTCGAGCTCTGAGGAGGAGGAGTCCCCAAGGAAGGAGGACAAGAAGGACAAGAAGGGACGTGACTTCACCGGCCTTTGCTTCATGGCCGACAGCGATCACAGCGGCGATGAGCTTGACTCATCTGAGGTAAACCTATCATCTGACCAACTACTAATTAAATTAGACGAGCTGAATGAAGTAGTGCTTGGTCAGGATAGATTACTTGTGCAAGCCGCTAGAGAAAGAAAAGACCTTAGACTTAGGCTAGAAAATATTTCTACTGAATATGCCATGCTTAAGTCTAAGTTTGATGATGCTGAATGTGAATCATGTTCTGTTGTCATGAGTGAGCTTGCTCAGTTGCGTTCTGTTCATGCTCAAACTCTTTCTGAGCTTGAGACTGCACAGAAGCAGCTTTTGGAGGTGGAGTCTAGACCTCATGAAGTCATTGATTGCATGAACTGCTCTTTATTACGCGATAGCATTAATTTACGTGATAAGCATGTTCATGATTTGGAGGCTAGATTGGAAAGGGTCGGTAGTTCTAAGGATGTGCAGCCTGTGTGTGACACATGCATTACCCTTAAGGACCAGCTAGGCACTATTAGAGAGCGAGCTGAAAACCTCATGTCCGAAAATGAATACCTTCTTTCTGTGGTGAACAAATGCACTGAAGGAAAGGGTAGGATGGATTTGCTCTTGGCCAAGACAAAGTTGTGTGCTGACAGAGCCGGGGTAGCTCTAGGTTTGGGTTTTGAGAGGATAGCTTCAGACAGTAAGACCAAAACTGTTTTTACCTCTCCCACCACCCTAGAGAAAGAGAGAGCTATGTTGGATACCCCTTCAGCCAAAAAGCCTACCCATCCACCAAAGAAAACCACTCCTCCTGCCAAGAAAAATCCTCCCAAGAAAACCACTCAAAAGAAACCCAAGGAGCCTGTGAGAGTTGCTCCTATGACCCATGAGAGTGCCCCCAGGAGAGTGTTTCACTGTTCTTATTGTCAGCGGGCGGGTCATTTGATTGGTTTCTGTTTCCGTCGCATCAAGGATGAGCGACGTGCACAGGCGATGAGCTATCAGGACATGCATTACCCATCTTTAGGTATGCATGAGTCTGAGTATTACTCTCGTCCTGTTTTCGAGGCTCCTCGTGCTTCTCGGAGAGGTTTTGCTCCTCGAGGTGTTCACCATGTTCCATATGGTGGTAGACCTCGGGCGAGTAGCTTTGTACCTCGTCAGAGTAGGAGACCTCGACATGCTTTGCGTTCTTTGCATGTAGGTAGACCTCGCACTTTGCATCATTCTGATTTTTATGTGCGTAGACCGTCTACTTTTACTGTGCCTACTACTCGTGTCACTCAGTGCTGGATGCCTCGTCATTATTTTACGCACCCCAGCACTGAGCGATCGAGACGTTCTTATCATGTGTAGGCGACAGGTCGAGGCTTGGAGGGCACGTGGATCATGGACTCCGGTTGTTCGCGCCACATGACCGGAGATGCAAACTGGTTCTCCAGCCTCACCACAACCAAGCAAAGGGAACATATCACCTTCGGAAACAATCGAAGGAGTAGAGTGAAAGGTAAAGGTATGGTAAGAATTAATTCAAACTTCACTCTCAAAGATGTTTCTTTGGTTGAAAACCTGGGATACAATTTGCTGTCTGTATCTCAGTTGCTTGATGAGGGCTTCGAAGTGCGATTTCATCGCGATACTTCGCAAGTGCTCAATTCTGATGGCGTTGTGGTGTGTAAGATCTTTAGAGTTGGGAGAGTTTTTGGAGCTGATTTTTCAGAGTCGTCTGGTTCTTCTCATTGTCTTGTTGCTCATTCGACTTCTGAGCTTTGGAAGTGGCATAGGAGACTAGGGCACATGAGCTTTGAGTTGCTCGCTCGTCTGAGCGCCCTAGGTCTGATCCGAGGATTGCCCAAGCTCAAGTTTGAGAAGAATTTAGTTTGCGCTCCTTGTCGACATGGAAAAATGATTGCTGCTTCGCATTCGCCAGTCACCACTGTGATGACTGAACAACCCGGAGAACTTCTCCATATGGACACTGTAGGTCCTTCTCGGGTTAGTTCTTTAGGTGGCAAGTGGTATGTACTTGTTATAGTCGACGATTTCTCTCGCTACTCTTGGGTCTTCCTTCTTGCCAGCAAGGACGAAGTGTTTTCTCACTTTCGGAGCTTGGCTTTGAGACTTTTCACTGAACTCCCTGGTGCATTAAAATTCATTCGAAGCGATAATGGCACCGAGTTCAAAAATAGTCTCTTTGTCGACTTTTGCATGGAGCATGGCATAGAACATCAATTCTCTGCTCCGCGGGTTCCTCAACAGAACGGTGTTGTTGAGAGGAAAAACCGCACTTTGGTTGAGATGGCTAGGACGATGCTTGATGAGCATAGGACTCCTAGAAAATTCTGGGCTGAGGCCATGAACACTGCTTGCTACATCTCAAACCGTATTTTCTTGCGCTCAATTTTAAATTTGACATCTTATGAGCTGCGTTTTGGGAGACAGCCCAAGGTGACTCATCTTCGAGTTTTTGGTTGTCGCTGCTTTATCCTAAAACGTGGTAACTTGGATAAATTTGAGTCGCGATCTTCTGACGGGATCTTTTTGGGTTATACTACTCATGGTCATTCTTATCGTGTTTATAACTTGGAAACTAACACTGTCATCGAGTCATGTGATGTGACTTTTGATGAATCAACCCCCTCTGTTAGTTCTGCTCTTGAACAGGCAAATGAACACGACATGGAACAGACCTTATTCGAAGACGAAGATCCCGGAGAATTCGAGGATGATCCCCTACTACCCTCGACATCGACCCCCGAAGCTGACCCCGCTTCAACTACTTTGGCACGAGGTCCCGAAGCGACTACCTCAACATCGGTCATCTTGGGCCACTCCAACACACAAGTTGAGGGGGAGACTGCATCCCGCCGCGAGGCTCCACACCATGTTCAAAGGATGCACCCTCCCGAGCAGATCATTGGTGAGCTTGATGAAAGGGTAACTCGTTCTCATGCTCATTTCATGCACTTTCTGATTCTAGTTGGATCAATGCCATGCATGAGGAACTTGAAAATTTTGAGAGAAACCAAGTCTGGACTTTAGTTGATCCTCCACCAAATGTTCATTTCATTGGAACAAAATGGATTTTCAAAAACAAACAAGGGGAGGATGGGACTGTAGTTAGAAACAAGGCTAAACTTGTGGCTCAGGGTTATTCTCAATTAGAAGGGATTGATTTTACTAAGACTTTTGCACTTGTTGCGTGTCTAGAGGCCATTAGGATTTTGCTTGCCTTTGCGACATCCCGGGGATTCAAACTCTATCAAATGGATGTCAAAAGTGCATTTCTTAATGGCTTCATAGGCAAAGATGTTTATGTAAAACAACCCCCTGGCTTTGAAAATCCCAAATACCAGCATAAAGTCTATAAACTTCATAAGGCTCTTTATGGACTCAAGCAGGCCCCTCGGGCTTGGTATGATAGACTTAAGTCTTTTCTGCTTGAGCGGGGGTATTTGATGGGCTCTGTTGATAAAACTTTGTTTACTCTCAAGCATGGCAAAGATTTCCTCCTAGTTCAGATTTATGTGGATGATATCATCTTTGGTGGCTCTTCTCATGCTTTAGTTGCCGAGTTTGCAGATACCATGAGCAGGGAATTTGAAATGTCGATGATGGGTGAACTCACCTTTTTCCTTGGTTTGCAAATTAAGCAAAGCAAACAAGGTACTTTTGTCCACCAGACAAAGTATACCAAGGACCTGCTCAAGAGGTTCGACATGTCCGATGCGAAGCCCCTCGCCACTCCAATGGCTACATCTGTAGCATTGGACCCTGACGAAGATGGAGAAGCCGTAGATCAGAAGGAGTTCCGAAGCATTGATCGGCTCCCTCCTCTACTTGACTGCCACGAGGCCGGACATACACTTCGCAGTATGTCTGTGCGCTCGTTTTCAGGCTTCACCACGAGCTTCGCATCGCCAAGCGGTTAAGCGCATTCTAAGGTATCTCAAACACACCCTTGAGTTTGGCATTTGGTATTCATCGTCTTCATCTTTATGTCTTAGAGGTTATTCAGATGCGGATTTTGCTGGGTGTAGAATTGATAGGAAGAGTACCTCAGGTACTTGTCATTTTCTGGGTACGTCTCTGGTTTGCTGGTCTTCCCGCAAACAGTCTAGTGTTGCACAATCAACAGCTGAGGCCGAATATGTTGCTGCAGCTAGCTGTTGCTCTCAGATTTTGTGGATGGTTTCCACTTTGCGGGATTTCGGGTTAGATTATAAGAGTGTTCCACTTTTCTGTGATAACACTAGTGCTATTTGTATTGCAAACAACCCGGTTCAGCACTCCAGAACCAAACACATTGATGTACGGTATCATTTTCTCAGAGATCACAATGAGAAGGGTGATATTGAACTTCAATATGTTGATACCCAACACCAGCTTGCCGATATTTTTACAAAACCCCTCGATGCTTCTCGATTTGCTTACTTGCGTGGGGAACTTGGCATTTGTCACCCTTATGGCATTTTGTGAGGGGGAGCTGATTTTAATTAACTTGCATATGCTCATTATGTGTGGAATTGCACTTACATCTTTTGCTATTATATGCCTGCTTTTAATTCAAAGAAATCATGACAGCTCAGCTCTATGAAATATGTCTAGAACATTGATTGTGCATGATGTTTTATTTTCTAAAATCAAAACTTGCTCACTGCTCAATCGTGTATCTAGCTTGTTTAGGCAGGACTGCTTTTAGCTATCTTTTATCTACTTGACAGCAAGACACTGTTCCTTGGATGCTAAAATTTGCAACTTGAAAAATGTATTCTTTATTCATGGATATTCATCAAAATATTTAATTCACCTAAATCAAAATCAAAAATCCATGATTTGTCTGGTTTAAATGAAAAGATCCAGGAGGGTTTGTTTGTCGCACTACTCTATTCTAGACTGCTTACCATTGCACTTTGGTCTGAACTAGGATAGTGTAGTGTATGCCAAAATCACCGCCTTAAGCTTCAGATGGATTTCATGCCTAGGCTTGGCCTGATTGGAAAGTATAAGGTGGACAAACAAATAACCCCTGGCATTAAGAAAAGAACAACAAATTTAATTGCTCATCAAGTTTGCTTTCAACAACTCCTTTTGAACAAGATTTGTCTGTCTAGGGTAGAATTTGTTAGCTTTGCGCAGTCCTTGCCTTCACGTGTCTAGCTGCTGTGATTAAGTGATGATGCTTTTACTTCAAAATGACGAAATCACATGCCATCATCTTGTTTCACAGAATGTTAAATTGAGCTGAGCACATGATCATTGATGTTACTGTTGGCATATTTTTGCATTATATGTCTTTGCAATTTTATTTCATTTCGAAGCTTTGCATCTTTTACATGCTCCTTGATGCTTGCATTGCCAAAGGGGGAGAAATTCCGGAGAGATTTGCTATGTTCTCTGCCTTTCGAAAGGGGGAGAAAAATTTGCTTAACTCAGGGGGAGTTCTTATCAAAGGGAAATTTGCCAAAGGGGCTTTTACTCTGTTGAGAATAAGGGGGAGGAAAATTCTTTTATCAAGTGACATGCTTTGGCTCCTTTTTGAGTTTTTATGGTCACTTGTGTGCTGAAATCTTTTTATTTTTTCTTGATATTGGATTTGGTTGTCAATGCACTCATCAAGGGGGAGATTGAGAAACCAAGGGTGGTTTCGGTGTTTTGTGATGAGTGATTGACAGACTTTTTACCCTCTGTTCGAAGGGTACCTCCGGAGGGGTCTCGGAGGTGGTCTCCGAAGGGTGTACCTCCGAAGTGTGTTCGGAGGTGGTTTTATCGGAGGCTGTTCGGTGTTTGCTTGCTGCAGCTGTGCAGCGGAGTGTGCCTGTCGGAGGGATCCGGCAGTACACGCTGACTGGGTTTGTACCGAAGGGGCTTCGGTACTTTGGGCGGTACACCGGAGTGTGTACCGAAGGTTGCTAACCCGGAGTGGTCTCCGGAGTACTGGATACACTTGTTTGCTTGTCTGTGGTGCGCAGGGACTTCGGAGGCGACGGACAAGGTTCGAGCCAGGTGAACCTGGGTCAGGCGGGAGGCTTGATGCCAGGGGAGCGGGGAGCTCCGTCACGGTGGCTGCGAAGGTGGTCCGGGTCGGTCCTCGGGTCGAGGGTGCCAGGTGAAGGCAGAGAGTGCGGAGCGTGGCTCCGGCTGAAGGTACTCCGAGACAAAGTCCTCGGAGGTGAGGCACTTCGAAGGTACTCCGAAGGGAGTGACTTCGGAGTTGGTGGATCAAGTCCTCTGCGGAGGCAAGGTATTCGAAGTGTGCTCCGGAAGGAGACATTCGAAGGTGGCCCGACGAAGATCTCAGAAGTCGAGGCGCATCGAAGGCATGGTCCGGGTGAGGCTCGTCGTGGAGTGTGCTCGGGGAGAGGCACTGCGACGGAGTGCTCATGGAATGCTCCATGCGGAGGCCTTGGACGAAGGAGGGACTTCGAAGGGCGGTACTCCGAAGGTGGGGCTTCGGAGTGAGGATGACTTGAGGTGCTTCGGCCATGCATGGCTTCGGTACACGGACGGACGGTGTTCGAGCTGGGAGAAGCTGCGAAGCCATGGTAGTCCAATCCGGAGGTGTTGGTGCGAAGGCCCAAGGGCTTTGACGGCTTCGGCTCAAAACCGTCACTGTATCGAAGGACTTCTTCGGCGGAGCGAAGGCCAACAGGCTACAGGCTTCTCGCCGAAGCTACCGCACCCTCCGGTGTGAAGGGAGGTTCCAGAAGTCAACACTGTAAAGGCTGACACTGTCTGTTCTGAAAAAGGCTGACACTGTCCCCTCTGCAGCTGACAGAGAAGCCTCCAAAATAAAGGTGGACTACCTTTTGTACCCCTTAGTTCAGTAGAGACAAAATGAATGTAAACCCTAGGGGTAATGTAGTCACTTCCTTAGGATGAAGCCGTGGGCTATAAATATGGGGGCTCGGTAGGTAACATTTAACACTTTGAGCATTTACTGTTGAGCTCCTGTACACAGACCTCACTGGTTTCAATCCAGAGTTCAATATATTTTGTGTTCCTTGTTCAAGCGGCGAAGCCCTGCTTCTTTGTGCTTTTGCTTGAGCTCGCGTTGCATACCTCGCTAGTTTTTAGTTCACCGGAGCCTGTCTTGGCGAAGGGTGTTTTTATCGCGAAGTGTGCTTTACAGTGTGCTGTCGCTCTGTGTAACACGAGGCAAGACCTCGCTGCTTACTAGCGAAGCCCTGATCTTTTCCCGTAGTGCTTTTTTATCGCGAAGTGTGCTTTACAGTGTGCTGTCGCTCTGTGTAACACGAGGCAAGACCTCGCTGCTTACTAGCGAAGCCCTGATCTTTTCCCGTAGTGCTTCTTGTGTCGAAGCCCTTAGCGTGGTCCGTTTTGTGTGCGTGTAGACCTTCGCGTACGAAGCCCAGCACCAGTTGCTGTCGCCAAGTACTTGGTCGAAGTCCTCAGAGGGCTGTCCACTCTTGCGAAGGGTGAAGTGCGAAGCCTGCTCGAAGCACCTCGTGTGCGGAGCCTGCACTGACTTAGCAGAGTAGATTTTCGAGGGTTGTTCGTGGAGCGAAGTCTTCTTGGCTTCGAACTTTTGCTCCTGCGAAGCCTGTGTTCGGAGCTGTCGAAGTACCTCCGAACCAGACCTTCGAAGGTAGTGTTCGAAGCCTGTTCCGCAGAAGACAGAACAGAACCGAAGGCTAAGTTTTTAGCCCAAAATTTTAAAAGCTCCCATTCACCCCCCCTCTGGTCGCCGTTTCCGGTCCAACAGCCCCGTTTCCTACCCCCACGCTCCAAGGGTTAGGTAGACAGCACCCGTCCCAAAATATGTATCCCTTCGGTAGGGGTACACCACCCTCCCAGCCTTTGGCCACACCGCAAGGGCCGATCAGGCAAGAGGTTCCCCAACCTACATATGGAATTGATAGGAACATGCTGCCAAACCTCGTGCCACCAAGGGACACCCGATAGCATCTCTCGAGGATACCATCAAACATCATACTATGGAGTACCGCCCTATTCCAATGAAGAACAGCGATACAATGTCGTTTGGCATGATTAGTATCAGCAGCCTCCAATGACTGATCGATACCCCATGCCGAACTAGCAGGAAGATGATTGGGTGAACCGAATCACTGAGGTGATCCGGGACCAGTTTGGGTTGAAGCCTAAAGATCATACGTATGTGTATCGGCGGCTGTATCCAGAGTGGTTCGATCGGGTGCTACAGCCGAACCAATGCAAGATCCCTGACTTCACCAAGTTCTCGAGACAGGTTTCGGTCTCCACGATCGAGCACATTAGTCATTTTCTCGCCCAGTGCGGTGAGGCATCGGCCGAAGAAGAACTAAAAGTCAGGTTCATCCCGCTGTCATTATCAGGATCAACTTCTACCTGTTTCTCATCACTACCGGTGAACTCTATCAGAGGATGGGCAGACCTAGAGAAGAAGTTTCACAAGTATTTCTTCGCCGACATACATGAGATTAATCTTACCAACTTGACGGCAATGAAGCAGAAGATGGAAGAATCAGTGCAATATTATGCACAAAGGTTCCACGATGTGATAAGTAGGGGATACAAACTAAACCTCAGCGACGTGCAACTAGCTGAGCTAGCATTCAGGGGCTCTTGAATCCAATAAAGGAAAGGTTTTCATCAAAATAATTCGACAGCCTCTCATAATTGGTACAACCGGTATCAACCCATGAGAGTCAATTCCAAGAGGCAAAAAGGGATAGGTATCAAAAGAAGGTGGTGTATGCTAACGTGTACCATTCGGACTCCGACGAAGATGGCGGGTCCGATGCAGAGGTCGGCTTGGCCGAATGGACCCAAAACAAGAAGCAGATCGCATGTCCGTGGATAAAGCTAGCTGATATAGAAGAAAAGTATGATTTCGACATCAGTAAAGCCGATAATATATTCGATCTATTGCTCAAACAAAAGCAGATCCAGTTGCCACCCAATCACGTGATACCGACCATCGATTAATTGAAGAAGAAGAAGTATTGTAAGTGGCATAACTCCCCATCTTACCACACTAACGAATGCAAGGTGTTTAAGCAACAGATCCAATCAGCCATGGAGCAAGATCGAACCAAGTTTGGTGATGGGAAGAAGCCAATGTGTTGATAGCAAAAAATGGCATTAATGGTCGAAATTGTCAAAATATCCATTTTTGGTAATTTGGGCCAAAAATATGTCTTCCCTGGAACAGGCCGGTCCAACTGGCCATAGTAGGCCAGTCAGACCGGCTATGTAGGCCCCGTCGGACCGGCCCAATGGGTCTGATTGGACCGGCCCAAGTCTAAAATTAGAGATTGAGAAACCAAGGGTTGGTTTTGGAGTCTGTGATGAGTGATTGACATATTTTATCCTCTGATTCGAAGGGGTACCTCCGAAATAGTTCGGAGGTTGTTTCACCGAAAGGTTCGGTGGGTCCGATTGTTGCGGCTGCTACAACGAAGTGTGACTGCCGGAGGGGTCTGATAGTACACGATGATTTGGGTGTACCGAAGAGTTCGGTACTTTGGGCGGTTCACCGGAGTGTGTACCGAAGGTTATTTACCCGGAGAAGTCTCCGTGGTACTGGATACACTTGTCTATTTGTCTGTGGTGCGCAGGTGACTTCGGAGGCGATGGACGGTTCACAACAAGTGAACCTGGGTCAAGCGGGAGGCTTGGTGCCAAGCGAGCGGGGAGCTCGATCACGAAGGTTGCGAGTGGTCGAGGTTGGTCCTTGGGTCAAGGTGTGCCAGGTGAGGACAGAGAGTGCAGAATGTGGCTCTGGTTGAAGGTATCCCAAGACGAAGTCCTCAGAGGCGAGGCACTTCGAAGGGTACTCTGAATGTAGTGACTTCAGAGTATGGTGGACAAAGTCCTCAGGAATGAGGCAAGGTGTTCGAAGTGTGCTCCAGATGGAGGCATTCGAAGATTCACCCGACGGAGGTCTCAAAAGTCGAGGTGCATTGAAGGCATGGTCCGGGTAAGGTTCGTCAAGGAGTGTGCTTAGGGAGAGACACTACGATGAAGTGCTCATGGAATGCTTCATGCAGAGGCCTTGGACGAAGGAGGAACTTTGAAGGGTGGTACTCCGAAGGTTGGTACTCCGAAGAGAAGGCCATCAGGCTCGAGGCCTCTCGCCGAAGCTACCGCACCCCTCGCGTGTGAAGGGGGGCTTCAGAAGAATCCAAAACTGCAAAGGCTGATCGTGTCTGCACTGCAAAAGTTGATGTTGTCTCCTCTGTGAAGCTGACAAAAGAAACCTCCAAATAAAGTAGACTACCATCTGTACCCCCTTGTTCTGATGAGACAAAAATAGTGTAAACCCTAGGGGTAAAGTAGTCTATTCACAGGGCTGAATAGTGCCTATAAATAGTGGAGGCTAGCTAGGCAACAGTAACACTTTGAGCAGTCATTTTTAGAACTCCTATTAGCCGCCATTCTCTTGTATTCAGTATGTGAGTTCATTTTGTGTTCCCTGTTCAAGCAATGAAACTTTGATTCTGTTTTCATTTACTGTTTGAACTTGTATGCTTACTTTGCAATGCATGTCTTGATCTCTTTATGCCTCACTTCTTTTTGTGTTGAGTTTATCGCACTGGAATGTTTTTGGAGAAGTGTGTGAGTGATCAGTGCGTGTGAAGTGTGTTTTTCAGTGTGTGTTCACTTTGTGTAAACTGGAGGCTAGTCCTCTCTTATTACTAGCGAAGCACTTGTCTTGGCTTAACTCGAAGCCTATTTCTTCACTTTCCAATGTCCTTAGCGCTGTGTGCTTTGTGTGAGTTTAGATCCTTGAAATACGAAGCCTAGTACCAGTTGGTAGCGCGGAGTATCTGGTCGAAGTCTACAGAGGGAAACCTTCTCTTACGAAGGGTGAAGTGCGAAGTCTTCTCGAAGGCACCCTATGTGCGAAGGCTGCACTAACTTAGCAGAGTTGAGTTTTTGGTGTTGTGGGTGGAGCGAAGTCTTCTAGACTTCGAACTTTCGCTCCTTGTGAAGCCTGGTTTCGGAGCAGTGAAACACCTCTGAACCAGAACATCGAAGGGCGTGTTCGAAGCCTATTCCGCAGAAGACATAATTAAAACGGAAGGCTATTTTTAGTCTGAATTTTTAAAAGCTCCCATTCACCCCCCCTCTGGTCGCCATTTCCGGTCCAACAATTGGTATCAGAGTGGGTTAAGATAACCAATTGACCTTAACCAGTTTTGTGATCTGTTGGCGACATGGACAGAGTTAGTAAAATACCTCTGTTCGATGGGAATGATTTTGCATACTGGAAGGTGCGCATGGAGGCTTACTTGCTAATTCAAGGAAATGCAATTTGGGAGATCGTGGACTCACAATACTTCAAGGAAATGCTAATTCAAGGAGTGAGTTTGATAGGGTTCAACACCTAAGGACAGCTAGGGAGATCTGGACTACACTCACTATTTTTCATGAGGGCTCTACACAGATTAAGGCTAGGCACCAAAGCACGTACAATCAACCGTATCAGCTGTTTGTGCAGGCACCTGGTGAATCTATAGATGCCATGTTTTCTCGCTTTGATGCGATAGTGAGTAACTTGCGGTCCAACGGGACGCTTGCTTACAATGATCATGATAGGTCTATCAAGCTTCTCTATGCTCTTGATCGCAGCATATGGGAAGTGAAGATATCTAGTATTGAGGAGTCCGCAGGTTATGACACATTGACCTGTGATGAGCTCTTCAGCAAGCGGAAGTCCATAGAGATTGCCAAGGCATCTCTTGCAGTGCACAGAAACTCCTTGCCACAACCATTGGCACTAGTTTCTAGCACTAGTCGTGGCATCACTGCAGAACCAAGCTCATCTGGCACTTGTGTTGTAGCAGGTGGTTTTGCCTTGTCCTCCCTGGTCTCCGTCACTAAGGAGCAGGTGGATACTCTGGATGATGAAGAGCTTGCTCTCATTGCCAGAAGGTTCACCCGTATTCACTATGAGAGACGGGATTAGAGGAGAAGTGGTTTTAGTGGCTGTTTTAAGTGTGGCGACACTTCTCACATCATGGCCAATTGTCCTAAACTCAAGAAGAGAGATGAGAGTGAGCGCCCCAAATACCACAAAAAGGAGAGGAAACCCTTTGTGAAGGGCAAGCGCGGCAAGGTGGCTAAGAGGGTAGCCAAAGCCGCTTCCAGAGCTTTTGTTGCTGCTCTCAGTGATATCAACACTTCCTCAACTGAGGAGTCGAGCTCTGATGAGGAGGAGTCCCCAAGGAAGGAGGAGAAGAGGGACAAGAAGGGACGAGATTTCACCAGCCTCTGCTTCATGGCCGACAGCGATCACAACGGCGATGAGCTTGACTCATCTGAGGTACCACTATCCTATGACCAGCTTTCAATTAAATTATATGAACTAAATGAAGTAGTTCTTGGTCAGGATAGGTTACATGTGCAAGCCACTAGAGATAGAAAAGACCTTAGACTTAGGCTAGAATCTGTTTCTACTAATTATGCCATGCTTAAGTCTAGGGTTAATGATGCTGAATGTGAATCTTGCACTGTTGTCATGGGTGAGCTTGCTCAGTTGCGTTTTGTGCATGCTCAAACTCTATTTGAGCTTGAGACTGCGTAGAAGCGGCTTTTGATGGTTGATTCTAGTCCTCATGATATAAATGAATGCATGAACTGCCCCTTATTACGTGAGAGCATTTATTTATGTGATAAGCATGTTCAAGACTTAGAGGCTAGATTAGAGAGGGTCGGTAGTTCTAAGGATGTGCAACCTGTGTATGAAACTTGCATAACCCTTAAGGACCAGCTAGGCACTGTTAGAGAGCGAGATGAAAACCTCATGACTGAAAATGAATACCTTCTGTCTGTGGTTAACAAATGCACTGAGGGAAAGGGTAGGATGGACTTGCTCTTGGCCAAGACCAAGATGTGTGCTGACCGGGCATGGTTAGCTCTGGGATTGGGTTTTGAGAGGATTCCTTCATACAGGGAGAACAAAACTGTTTTACCTCACCCACTACCTTAGAGAAATAAAAATCCCGGTTAGACACTCCAACAGCCAAAAAGCCTACCCAAACTCAAAAGAAAACCACTCCTCCTGCCAAGAAAATTCCTCCCAAGAAAACCACTCAGTAGAAGCCCAAGGAGCCTGTGAGGATTGCTCCTATGACTCATGTGAGTGCCCCTAGGAGAGTGTTTCATTGTTCCTATTGTCAGCGGGTGGGTCATTTGGTTGGGTTCTGTTTTCGTCGCATCAAGGATGAGCGACGCTCTCAGGCGTTGAGTTTCCAAAACATGCGTTACCCATCTCTAGGTATGCATGAGTCTGAGGTTTACTCACATCCTGTTTTCGAGGCTCCTCGAGGTGTCCACCATGTTCCGTATGGTTGTAGACCCTGTGTGAGTAGCTTTGTACCTCGACGGGTAAGGAGACCTCGTCATGCATTTGGGTCACAGCATGTAGGTAGAACTCGCACTTTGCATCATTCTGATTATCCTATGTGTAGACAATATATTTTTACTGTGCCTACTACTCGTATCACTCAGTGCTGGATGTCTCATCATGATTTCACTCACCCCAGCACTAAGCGATCGAGATTTTCTTATCATGTGTAGGCACTAGACTGAGGCTTGGAGGGAACGTGGATCATGGACTCCGGTTGTTCGCGCCACATGACCGGAGATGCAGCATGGTTCTCCAGCCTCACCACAACAATCAAAAGGAACATATCACCTTGGACAACAATAGAAGGAGTAGAGTGAAAGGTAAAAGTGTGGTAAGAATCAACTCAAATTTCACTCTCAAAGATGTTGCTTTGGTTGAAAATTTTTGATACAATTTGCTTTCTGTATCTCAATTGCTTGATGAGGGCTTCGAAGTGCGATTCCATCGCGTTACTTCGCAATTACTCAATTCTAATGGCATTGTGGTCTGTAAGATTTTTAGAGTTGGGAGAGTTTTTGGAGCTGATTTTTCCGAGTCATTTGGTTCTTCTCACTGTCTTGTTGCACATTCGACTTCTGAGCTTTGGAAGTGGCATAGGAGACTAGGGCATATGAGCTTTGAGTTGCTTGCGCATCTGAGTGTCGTAGGTCTGATCCGAGGATTGCCCAAGCTCAAGTTTGAGAAGAATTTATTTTGCGCTCCTTGTCGACATGGAAAAATGATTGCCGCTTCGCACTCGCCAATCACCATGGTGATGACTGAACAACCAGGAGAACTTCTCCACATGGACACTTTAGGTCCTTCTCAGGTTAGTTCTTTAGGCGGCAAGTGGTATGTGCTAGTCATTGTCGACGATTTCTCTCGCTACTCTTGGGTCTTCTTTCTTGCCAGCAAGAATGAAGTGTTTTCACACTTTCGGAGCTTGGCTTTGAGACTTTTCACTGAACACCCTGGTGCATTAAAATTCATTCTAAGTGATAATGGCACTGAGTTGAAGAACAGTCTCTTTGTTGACTTTTGCATGGAGCATGGCATAGAACATCAATTCTCTGCTCCGCGGGTTCCTCAACAAAACGGTGTTGTTGAGAGAAAGAAACGCACTTTGGTTGAGATGGCTAGGACGATGCTCGATGAGCACAAGACTCCTAGGAAATTCTGGGCTGAGGCCATGAACACTGCGTGTTACATCACAAACCGAATCTTCTTGCGCTCAATTTTGAACTTGACATCTTATGAGCTGCGTTTTGGGAGATAGACCAAAGTTACTCATCTTCGAGTTTTTGGCTGTCGATGCTTTATCCTAAAATGTAGAAATTTGGATAAATTTGAGTTGCGCTCTTCTGACGGGATCTTTTTGCGTTACACTGCGCTCAATTTGGAGACTAACACTGTCATCGAGTCATGTGATGTGACTTTTGATGAATCAACCCCCTCTGTTAGTTCTACTTTTGAACAGGCAAATGAACACGACATGGAGTAGACCATCTTCAGATATGAAGATCCCAGAGATTTCGAGGATGAACCTCTACTACCTCGACATCAACCCCCGATGTCGACCCCGCTTTGACCACTTCGGCACAAGGTCCCGAAGAAACTACCTCGACATCGGTCATCTTGGACCTCACCAACACATAAGTTGAGGGGGAGACTGCATCCCGCCATGAGGCTCCACACCATGTTCAAAGGATGCACCCTCCCGAGCAGATCATTAGTGAGCTTGATCAAAGGGTAACATGTTCTTATGCTCATTTCATTGATTCCGCTTTTGTTGCTTCTTTTGAGCCCTTAGATGTTAGTCATGCACTTTCTGATTTTAGTTGGATCAATGCCATGCATGAAGAACTTGAAAATTTTGAGAGAAACCAAGTCTGGACTTTAGTTGATCCTCCACCAAATGTTCATTTCATTGGAACAAAATGGATTTTCAAAAACAAACAAGGGGAGGATGGGACTGTAGTTAGAAACAAGGCTAAACTTGTGGCTCAGGGTTATTCTCAATTAGAAGGGATTGATTTTACTAAGACTTTTGCACTTGTTGCGTGTCTAGAGGCCATTAGGATATTGCTTGCCTTTGCGACATCCCGGGGATTCAAACTCTATCAAATGGATGTCAAAAGTGCATTTCTTAATGGCTTCATAGGCAAAGATGTTTATGTAAAACAACCCCCTGGCTTTGAAAATCCCAAATACCAGCATAAAGTCTATAAACTTCATAAGGCTCTTTATGGACTCAAGCAGGCCCCTCGGGCTTGGTATGATAGACTTAAGTCTTTTCTGCTTGAGCGGGGGTATTTGATGGGATCAATTGACAAAACCCTTTTCACTCTCAAGCATGGAAAAATTTCCTCCTAGTCCAGATTTATGTGGATGATATCATCTTTGGTGGCTCTTCTCATTCTTTGGTTGCCGAGTTTGTAGATACCATGAGCAGGGAGTTCAAAATGTCCATGATGGGCAAACTCACATTTTTCCTTGGTTTGCAAATCAAGCAAAGCAAACAAAGGTACATTCATCCACCAGACGAAGTACACCAAGGACATGCTCAAGAAGTTCGACATGGCTGATGCGAAGCCCCTCACTACTCTGATGGCTACTTCGATAGCATTGGATCCCGATGAGGATGGAGAAGCCATGGATCAGAAGGAGTATTGGAGCATGATCGGCTCACTCCTCTACTTGACTGCTACGAGGTCGGACATACACTTCGCAGTATGTCTGTGCGCTCGTTTTTAGGCTTCGCCCCATGCTTCGCACTACCAAGCGGTAAAGCACATTCTCAGGTATCTCAAGCATACCCTCGAATTTGGCATTTGGTACTCTGCGTCTTCCTCTTTGTGTCTTCGAGGTTATTCTGATGTGGATTTTGCTGGGTGTAGGATTGATAGGAAAAATACCTTCGGTACTTGTAATTTTCTAGGTACTTCGCTGGTTTGCTGGTCTTCCTGCAAATAGTCTAGTGTTGCACAATCAATGGCTGAGGCCGAATATGTTGTTGCAGCTAGTTGTTGCTCTCAGATTTTGTGGATGGTTTCCACTTTGCGGGATTTTGGGTTAGATTATAAGAGTGTTCCACTTTTCTGTGACAACACTAGTGCTATTTGTATTGCAAACAACCCGGTTCAGCATTCCAGAACCAAACACATTGATGTACGGTATCATTTTCTCAGACATCATAATGAGAAGGGTGATATTGAACTTTAGTATGTTGATACCCATCACCAGCTAGCCGATATTTTCACAAAACCCCTCGATGCTTCACGTTTTGCCTACTTGCGTGGGGAACTTGGTGTTTGTCACCCTTACGGCATTCTGTGAGGGGGAGCACTTTTTCAATGATATGCATCTGATCATTGTGTGTGAAATTGCATTTACATGTTTTGCACTAATATTCATTGTTTTAATTCATGTAATCATGTCAGCTCAGCTCTATTTAACATGTCTGATACATTTTGTGCATGATCTTTCTTTTCCAAATCAAATCATGCTCACTGCTTAGTCTTGGATCTAGCATGTTTAGGCAGGACCGCTTTAGCTATCTTATATCTGCTTGACAGCAAGAATCCTTTTCTCTGGATGCTACAAATTGCAACTTGAAAAATCATAATACTTACTGTTGGCGTAAAAGATTACACTAACAGGTTTTCAGAGATTAGAAACTAGTAAACGAAGTGTTTAAGAAGCAAACTATTCAAGCCTCTGAATTGGATAATAGCTTCAAGTAATTCAAAGTTATGTATTGAATAACTTAGTATTCGATCCTCATTACAGGGTAGAATGGCTGGTATTTATAGGTGAAAATGTTAAGGAAAATACCTTTTTACCCCTCAATTACAACCGACATAGTAGAAATTATTCGGTACCCCTAATAGGGTTAGAATGGTAAAAGACTAATCTAATTAGAAATAATATAAGTCTTCCATCCTTGCTGGCGGATAAACTCTCTGAAGATTCGACCTCCGAAGTTATACTCCGAACAAGAGTCCACATTGATTCTTCGAACTTGACCACGTACTAAACTGGAGTTTAATAAAGGAACTTCGGTTTAGTAGATTGCCTTCATCTTGTTACTGTAGAGACCCTGAGGATGAAGTATTTTCCCCCAACAGTAGCCCCTCGAATACGCTTCTCTGCATGATCTGTAAGGTTAGGAGAGGAGTATACGCAAGAAAAATAATCATGCGTAGGGGTTAATAAATTTTATCAACCTTCGGAATATGCAAAGATTTATAACTTCGAATCGATTTCTAAGAGAGTTCTATTCGAACAATTCTGGAATCAATTTCTATGAAGCCAAAAAGCCTCTTAGACTTAGAAAAAATAGTCGCTAACCTTTTCCTTTCAGAAGAAGCTATACGCTGCGTTGATTTCGTAAATAGTAACGATCAAGAAGACAGAACGACAAGTCTGAACGGTAAAAAATTGGGAGTCCGGGCTATAAATAGAGGACCCAGAAGCATCCAAAATATCTTCCTCACCGTCCTCATGCAATCAGCCATTTAGCCTCCAAACTTAGCTCCAATCGCTCTGTTCTGCTTGATGGCGAAGACAAGCTTCAAGGCTCCCGGGGCGACTTCGGCCTTAGCCCGGGAGCAGGCCATGGCGGCAGCAGCGGCGGCCGCACCTGCAGGGAATCCCCAACAAGCCGGTCCCCATGACCTCCTCCTGGCATCTTCGAAGTACTCCGACCAATCCTATAAACTGGGGCCATCCACCTGCAAGAGGAAGACAATCGCAGCAGTGGTTGAAGGAAAGATTTGCCCAGGGATTAAAGTACGCAAACCCAGAAAGGAAGCCATCCCTTCGCCATGGCCCGGAGAAGTCGTTTTCGAAGCCTTCTTCGAAGCAGGATTAGGACTTCCAGCGGTAGACTTCCTGTCGGAGGTACTGGATCTTTTCCATGTTACCCTTCCTCAGTTATCTTCGAACGCAATAGCACGTCTCGCTATCTTCGAGTGGGCGTTGTGGGCCGAAGGCGTCGAAGGGAGAGCCGAAATATTCGCAGCGCTGCATAAAGCCTCCTGCCAGCCGAAGACTTACCAGGGCTCCGGAGGGGAAAAGATCGTTGTAGCCTTCGGCAACATCAATTTCAGACTGCGAGATGAATTCCAACTGCGGTTTCCAGCGAAGTCCATCAATGCTAGATGGTACACAGATTGGATTCTTCGGTGGTTCTACGCCGAAGTTGGAGCAGATAGCAGCCTGGCCAAACCTCTGCAAGACATATATTTTCAAAGGGAAGCCAAAGTCCACCCAGATCCCAGCCAGCTCGAAGCCTGCCTTAATCTGCTCCAACGGATCAGTCGCCGCATGAGCATGCGGGACTTAGTGGAGGAGTTCATTGGGCTCCAGATTCTGCCTTTGATGGCCAACTGGTCTATCAACTTTGAAGAGGATCTTGAGAGTGGACTCCAAAAAATTTCTTCGAACTCGAGCTCTGCAGGTAACTTCAAAAACTACAACATGCTTTATGTATGATTATTTCATGAGATGACTAATAAAAACTTATCTTTCAGCTTCACAAGCCCCTTTGACTTCGGAGAAAGTCGTTCGAGCTTCGGAGAAGATTCTCGGTGCTCCTACCCCGGCTGAAAAAGAGTGGAGGATGAAACTGGTGGGTAGTTGGGAGTGACTCAACCGGGTATGGGGCGTACTCGGAGTCATAGCGCCTTCTCTTCTAGACTCGGTGCCTTCCGAGCTTGGCCCGAAGAAGAGGAAAGCAGATGTTAGGACTTCAGCACCAGCCAACACTCCCATAAAAAAGTTAGCCCGTAAACCTAAAAACGTGGCTCCTTCCAAGCCCGTTGCTTTATCTTCAGGTTCATCTGAAGATGAGGGAGTAAGAGAAATGCAAAGGGTACTTATAGACCTTATTATCGGAGACGAAAAGGCGTGGGCGGATGTTGAAGTCATAGCCACTGGTGATACAACGAGTGTGTCGGTTGCGCTAGACAACTCCGAACAGGCCGGGACCTCGAATGTCCTGGCTGACTTGCCGAGCCAAGAAGCTCCTGCGGTGGAAGGCGGAGTCGAAGTAGCGACTGATCAAGCTTCGATTCTGGACGAAGTGGTAACTGTTGCTCCAAGAGAGATTCCAACAGCTAACCCTTCGGTTCGTGATCCCGAATATGACGAGGACTTTGAGGGGGCCTTTGACCATCCAAGTAGCCCCATACTCATTTGCCGACAGGATTTCGGAGGTAAACTTCATTAAAGCACCTTTTTCTTTGCGCCCTGCAAAATTATGCAATATATAATACATTTGACTTTGTAGGGTCTGCTCCCATGGAGACGACTCCTCCTGCGAAGACTGCTTCTGGGACTTCGACACCTCCGAGGTCGGTTCCAGAGGAAGTTATAACTATGGGGCCTAGAAAAGGTAAAGGGAAAATGGATCCTTTTCCTGCTCCGAACTCAGGATTAACACCATCGGAATCGACAGACGGAGGACAATCTGCGGAGGGGGCCAGTCCACCGAAGCTTCCGGGGATGCGGTGCAGCGCTCTGGCCCTTCACCCAATGAAGATGACCAAAGAGCCTTGTCAATGCTCCCCCTCCTAGCTCCTTTTCTGGAGCGTAGGACCGGACTTCGGACTCTGCTAGAGCCTTTGGCTCGAGCTAATCGCGAAGTTGGGGAGACTAACCTGGTAGCCATACTTGGGGAGGCTGAAGGGTCAGAGCTGGATGCATCTTTGGAATGGGCAGCATACCAGGTATGAAGTATCTGCAAAAAAGGATTAATTTCAACTTATAGATAATTTCTCACCTCGCTTTTTTCTTCACAGCAAATAGTCTTTGCTCGAGCTGCAGTTGTTCAGAACCAACGGGAAAATATTTGTCTTAAGGAGACGATTACTTCCCTCCAAGGGAGTCTTGAGGGCTCCGAAATTCGAATTTCCAGCTTGGACGAGATGGTAACAGCGGAGAGGAAAGCTAGACTTGGTCTGGAGGCTGCAAATTAGAAGCTCGAAGCCGAACAAATCATGCTTCGGGCTGAAATAGAAAGAATGCAGACGGAGCAAGCAACCACGGGGGCTGAGCTGGTCAACCTCCGAGAAGAACAAACGAAGTCCATGGAGGAGGCCAGCAACCTGCTTAGCCAGAAGAACTCCTTGGTTACGGAGGCAGCCAAGCTCTCTTCTTTGGTAGATGAGCTGTCTTCGTCAAGGGATAATTTGGTTGAAGACAAGGTGAAGTCTGAGAAGGTAGGTGCGGAGGCCATGGACATCCTTCTATGTGTGTTAGAATACTTCGGTACTTCTTGGACATTACCTTCGACTGGCGATGTCCCCTTGCTGCGATGATTGAAAATGATCCAAGGAGCAGCGAAGATGATGAAGACAGCGGGTATTCGGTATTGAGAAATATCTGGCCATGTATCTGCACTCGGAATACTTTGCTACTACGAAGATCTAGGGCTATCAGTAGCACCAGACTCGGGGGCGGCTCCCATCACCTTCGACAACATCTGATTATTAAACCCTTCTGAGGACGTGGCCGCAGCCTGGCAAGCCTTCCAAGCATCTTGGAGAGCCGAAGGTCGATCAGCGATCAAGGCTTGGATTGATGAAGGACTTCGCTAGTAACAAGCTCAGTCGTAGGCTTCGAGCATCCAGCCTCTGCCAGACCCGTAGGTCTAGTTTCATTTAGGGCTCCGAACCTTTAAAAATTTATGCTTTCATCTGTTATGAATGAAGACTTATTTGGAAATGTTTTTAGGCTTCCCGACCTCTTATGGATGATCTCGAAGTATTAGATGTTACCGAAGAACTTCACCTTCTATGGGCTACCTTCGACCTTCTAAGACTTTACAAACGATCTCGATTTCTAATTCCTCAAGAAAGCTCCAGTGCGATTGTGCCTGCAATATACAAAGATATATTATCTTGCATTAAAGAGGAGTAAAAAGAAGTTAACTTGGAAACTTTAGCTTCTAAAGACGTTGAATGGTCCGAAGAAGAGAATACTGCTGAAGAACAAACAAAGAGACCTGAACAACTTCGAAGTTGGGAGAGAAGCCCCGAGCGCCTTCGAACTTGGGCTAAACTCCAACAAGAGCAAAAAGATTTCCGAGCTTCGAGAGGGGGGAGAAGAGTTAAACGTAAAGTTAATAGGACTCCCGGCTCCAGAACTAGTCGTTCTGGCTTTAGCGGTAGCTCTAGGGATCAAAGGGGTCTCCGTTTCCTTCTTGGCATAGATATTGTTGGGGGAAAATATCTCATCTTCGGGGTTATTGCCGAAGCAACATAAAGGCAGACAGCGGATTCGAAGGTTCCCAGACGTTCATCTTCGAAGATACCCAGAGTCAAGTTCGAAGTACGAAGATAGGCATTGGTTCAGGAGTACATCTTCGAACTAAGGCTTTTCAAGATCTTTTCTGCCAGCTAAGATGGAAGACTTATCTTCTTTCTCATTAGATTAGTCTTTTACCATTTTAGCCCTATTAAGGGTACCACATAGTTTCCACCATGTCGGTTGTAATAGAGGGGTAAATAGGTCTTTTCCTTAATTTTTGGGCCTATAAATACCCCCCGTTTCACCCTGTAATAGGGACCGAATACAAGTTATTCAATACGCACATTCGAACTATTCTAAGTTGTTATCCTTTCGGAGGCTTAGAACAGTTCTCTTCGCAAACACTTCGTTTGTTAGTTTCTTTTCTACAGAAACCTGTTAGCGTAATCCTTTACGCCAACAGTTGGCGCCGTCCGTGGGGAACCTAGTCCGAAAAACTTCGTTCTCTACCAACTTCTTACATCATGCATCCTAAGCGGAGCGCACCCCGCAATCCCACTCGGAGGTCCTCTCGGATCTCCGGAGAGATACCCTTCAACACAGTTGAAGTCGGAGGGCCTTCGACATTCCCTCCGCAAACTCCGGAAGGGGCTTCCATCCCTCGAACATACGAAGCTTCTCCGCCAACCCCTTCCATACTCCGACCGCCCGGAGTCCCTTCTCCACCCTCCATCCCAATTCGAACTGATCCTACCAGTTCTCAAGACCCGGAAGATCCTTCCGGAGGAGATGAAAACAATCTTGGAGATATGGCCACTCAAATGGCCAACCTTCAAGCTGAGGTAGCGAGGTGGCGACAAGAAGCTGCGAATAAGCTTCGTTCTCAAGCCATCCCAACTATCCCAGAAGTGCCCGAAGACGACGATCTTGATTATCCCGAAGCCCCAGAGAACGCCTCCTTTGATAATGAATCTCCGCTGCATCCTGAGCTGCAGAAAGTTCGCTTTGATCCAAAGTTCAAAACTTCGAAGCTCTGTAAGTATGCCGGAGATGAAGATCCCGGAGAGTTCGTTCGTTCTTATGCCCTATCAATTGAGGCTAGCGGAGGAGTTCGAGACACCATGGTGAAGTTCTTCCCTTTAGCTCTTTAAGGAGTGGCATTGAGATGGTTCTGGTCCTTGAAGCCAGGATCAATCAATTCATGGTCGCAGCTGAAGAAGAAGTTTATAAGCAATTTTCAAGGCACCTTCGTGCCTCCCATGTCAACAGGAAGCCTTTTCCAGGTGAAACAGCTCCCCGGAGAGACATTGAGGCAATATTTTAAGCGCTTCGCTCATACGAAGTCGCAAATTCGGGGGTTGTCCGCATCTTCAGTAGTTGATGCAGCTCGGGAAGGCGTCAGTCATCAAGGCCTTCTGGATAAGCTTCATCGGAAAAGCATCTCCTCGGACTCTCAGTTGATGTCATACTTCGAGGAGTATGCGAGGTCAGAAGAGGGTTGGCTTCGGAGGACTGCTGCTACTTCGTCCATATTGCAAGAAGTCAAAGTAGAAGTGAAAACTTCGGCATAGCCACAGGAACCAGTCTTCGAAGTGCAACATGATCGGAGAAGAGGACAAAAGCACCCTCGTTCTGAAGTCATGAATATTGCACCCCCACAGAAGTTTGCACCAAGAGCTCCACAGTCTACGGGGAACAAGGCCAGCGGCTGGAGGCCGCCAGGGAAAATGGCTGGCAAGGGCCAGACCCTTTTCTGCTGCATTCATGGAGAAAATCGAAGCCATGCAACTGATACTTGCAAGGCTATACTTACTCTAAGGGGAGAGTATTTAGAGAGAACTTCGGGTCGAGGTAGTACCGACCGAGTTCCAGCTGCAACACGCCCAGAGCCGGTCCAGGCTGTGGCGCGGATAGAAAACTTTGATGCTGCAAGACACCCTCCGGTGGCCAATGTTATGCCACCTCCGAAGCAAGAGGAAGGGCAAGATAGAGGAAAAAGAGTAGTTCTCCCTATCTCCGGAGGAGGTACCCTCAGAAGCATGTCCAAGAGACAGCGAAGAGAGTACATTCGGGAAGTAGGTCATATTGGGACTTCGTCATCTGCAGCTGCAATGCCGGAGTGGTCTCACGTTTCGATATATTTTTCTGCGGAGGATGCAGCTGGTATTAAGTTCCCGCACGCAGATCCACTGGTTATCACTGCTGATATTGCGGGCACTGAAGTTCGAAGGGTGTTGATTGACAGAGGTAGTTCGGCAGATATCATTTTTGTTCAAGCCTTCGATCAATTATGCATTTCCAGAAAGCATCTCCTTCCAGTGGTTCGTCCTCTGCAAGGCTTCGCAGGACCTCCGCTTGATGCGCTTGGCCAAATAGGCCTAGAAGTTATCTTCGGAGAAGGTTTATTGGCCCGGACTGAGGAAGTAATCTTCGATGTTGTAGATGCCCCGTATGCTTACAACGTCATCTTCGGAAGGGGTATGCTAAACCAGTTCGGAGCTGTGGCGCATCACAATTATTTGTGCATGAAGATGCCCACACAAGCAGGAGTCCTTACAGTCTTCGGAGATCAAGCCATTGCTCGGAGGGCGGAATATGGTCATGGTCCCCCTCTTGATCCGAGGAAAGTAAACAGTGTGCAGGATAATGAAGAAATTTTTTCAGCCTCCTCCGAAGCTTCGAAGAAGTCTTTTCCGAGACCAAGTCCCGAAGGAGAAATTGCAACGAAGGTCATTGTTAAAGATGGTAAAGAGTATACTTTTCAATTTGGTAAAGATTTATCTCCTGAAGTTGCAACCTCCTTGGAAAAGGTGGTGGAAGAAAATTTGGATGTCTTCGCCTGGTCTGACGAAGATATCACCGGAGTCGATCGGGATATCATTGAACACAGTTTACTTGTAAACCCGAAGGCCCGGCCTGTTCGGCAAGGACTCCGGAAGATGTCCACAGATAGAGCTGCTCTAGCTAAGGACGAAGTTGAAAAATTGTTGAAGGCTGGGATTATCAGAGAAGTGGCTCACACAGAATGGTTAGCCAACCCAGTTTTCGTTAGAAAGAAGTCTTCCGGGAAGTGGCGCATGTGCATTGATTTTACATCCTTGAATAAAGCATGCCCACGTGACCCCTACCCCATGCCCCGAATTGATCAACTGGTTGACTCCACCGCAGGTTCGGAGTTATTAAGCTTCCTTGACGCGTATTCTGGTTATCATCAAATATGGTTGAAGCGCGAAGATGAAATCAAGACAAGCTTCGTAACTCCTTCGGGAGTCTTCTGTTATGTAAGAATGCCCTTCGGCCTAAGAAATGCCGGGGCTACTTTTTCGAGATTAGTTGCTAAGGCTCTAGGTCATCAACTAGGTCGCAATGTGGAGGCCTATATGGATGATATTGTAATAAAGAGTGCTTTAAAGCACCAACACATCCTAGACTTAGCAGAAACATTCAATAGCCTTCGGGCATATGGGATCCGTCTTAACCTCAAAAAATGTATATTCGGAGCTAAGGCTGGAAAATTGTTAGGGTATTTAGTTTCAAGCAGGGGAATTGAAGCTAGCCCTACTCAAATAACTGCGCTGCAGAAGATGGCTCCTCCGGAAAATTTAAAGCAAGTGCAAAAGCTGACTGGGCGTCTGGCAGCACTTAGCAGGTTTTTATCAAGGTCTGCGGAGAGGAGCTTGGCTATATTTAAAGCATTGAAAGGGTCCGAAGATTTTTCATGGACACCGGAGTGTCAGAAAAGCTTCGAAGATATTAAAGAGTATCTCAGTAATCTTGCTACACTCACGGTGCCTACTGCGGACGAAACCCTACTCCTGTACCTTGCAGCTACAGGTTCTGCTGTCAGCGCAGTCCTTGTCAGAGAAGTGGATTTCAATGGGAAGTTGGTCCAAAATCCTGTTTATTTTGTATCCGAAGCATTATCAGGAGCGAAGACAAGATACTCCGAACTTGAGAAGTTCATTTATGCTCTGATAATGGCTTCGAGGAAGCTAAGACATTATTTTTTGGCGCACAATGTAATTGTACCAACTTCATATCCTTTAGGAGATATGCTCTGAAGTAAGGATTCCACTGGAAGGATTGGGAAGTGGGCAGTCGAACTAGCACCCTTCGGCATATCTTTCTTGGCAAGGACAGCCATCAAATCCCAAGTCCTAGCAGACTTCGTAGCAGAATGGACTCCACCTGCAAATTTGGTTATGGAGAAGTCAAGTGACGGAGTTTGGACTGTTTACTCCGATGGGGCTTTCCAAGCATCCGGAGCAGGCATTGGAGCAGTGTTGATTTCACCGTCAGGGCAAAGAGCAATGTACTCCGCAAGACTCAACTTTAATTCTACCAATAATATAGCGGAGTATGAAGGTATTTTATTGGGACTCCGAAAAGCACGTGCTCTAGGGGCTACAAGAATAATTATAAAGACAGATTCTCAGATAGTAGCAGGGCACGTAGACAAAAGTTTCCAAGTTCGGCATCCACAGCTTGCGAAGTACTTAGAAGAAATCCGTAAAATCGAAGCACACTTCAAGGGTATTTCCATTCGGAGTATACCAAGAGCAGAAAATGTGCAAGCGGACATCTTAGCAAAAGCTGCAGCCAGAGCTATGGATGTACCCGAAGAAGCTTTTTACGAGGAACTCAATATACCTTCGGTGCCACAAATTCCCTCTGCGGAGATTCTTTGCATTCCTAGTGCAGATTGGAAAAATTCGATCATGGAACTTTTACAGGGAGGAACAAATTTGCCCGAAGAGCCGCAGCTGTCAAGATTAAAGCTCAGAGCCAAAAACTATCAAATAATCAACGGTATATTATACAAGGCCGGAGTATGTTCCCCTCTACTCCGATGTATATCTCAAGCCGAAGGCCAAGAAATTCTTCGAGAAATTCACGAAGGCCTTTGTGGTAGCCATTTAGCCCCTAGAGCTTTGGCAGGAAAAACACTTCGCCAGGGGCTTTATTGGCCTACAATCACAGCTGATGCGGAAAGCTTAGTCCGCACTTGTCAAGGATGCCAGTGGATGGGTTGACGGAGTCATCGCCCACCAACAGCTCTTCAAGTCATTGCTCCGGTATGGCCTATGGCCAGATGGGGTATGGATTTAATTGGTCCCTTTCCGGTAGCTAAGGGAAATCTAAAGTTCGCAGTGGTAGCTATTGAATATTTTTCTAAGTGGGTGGAAGCAGAACCCTTAACAGCTATCACTTCGAACAATGTACAGAAATTCTTCTAGAAGAACATCATTTGCCGGTTCGGAGTGCCTAGATACCTCACAGTTGATAATGGAACACAGTTCGACGCAGAACCCTTCAGGAAGTTTTGCGAAGATCTAGGCATTCAGCTATGTTTTGCTGCAGTGAGGCATCCTCAATCTAATGGAGCCGTAGAGCGAGCCAATGGAAATATTTTATCAGGATTAAATCGAAGAATAGTAGGATTAGCAAAGGGACTGTGGACCGAAGAGCTTCCGAAGATTCTATGGTCCATTCGGACTACGCAAACAAGGTCCACAGGTTTTACTCCGTTCAGACTACTATTCGGAGATGTGGCTATGACTCCAACGGAGCTCAAAGGGGGATCATTTCACAGCACCGAACCAGACATTGAAGAAGAAAGACAAGCTTCGTTAGATTTATCAGAAGAAACAAGACTTCGAGCTGTAGCAAATTTATCAAAGTATCATCAGCAGACGAAGGCTTGGTTTGACCCGAAGGTTAAGCTCAATGAACTAAGACCGGGTCATCTTGTTCTACGAAGCATTATAGCACCAGGGAAGTTAGGGAATAAATGGGAAGGTCCATACCTAATTGTCCGTTCAGGGCGCCCTGGTTCATTTAAATTAGCTAATTTAGAAGGTGAAGAGTTAGCACATACTTGGCATGCGGAGCACCTAAAGCGATACTTCGCATAAGGGCTCCTTGTAATTCGCTTGTAATCATCTTCTAAATCAATAAAGCATATGATCCTGATAGTGCCTTCCCCTCATAGACTTCCAGCTTCCGAGTGGACGCACTGGAACCGCGGGGTCGACCGAGAGGGAAGTGTCATGAAGCTGGATTGTATTTTCGGACTTCGAACCCATAAAGTTCGAAGCTTCTGACGTGGGGGCTGGCATAATCCGGAGCCCAAGCCACCGGCTTGTAGGCATCCGTAAAAGAGCCCAAAACCACACCCTACGGAGTCCAAGCCATTGGCTGGTAGACTTCCGTAAAAAGAGCCGAAGGTGGCCAAAACCTACGGAGTCCAAGCCATTGGCTGGTAGACTTCCGTAAAAAGAGCCGAAGGTGGCCAAAACCTGCGAAGTCCAAGCCATTGGCTGGTAGACTTCTGCAAAAAGAGCCGAAGGTGGCCAAAATATACGGAGTCCAAGCCATTGGCTGGTAGACATCCGTAAAAAGAGTCCAAAGAGACCATTGCAAACTCCGAACCATTGGTTCGACAGAGATCGCAAAAATAAGCCGAAGGTGGCTAAAGCAAAACAGAATTTGAGCCATGAGCTTCGAATGTCTGTTAACATAGTCCAAAGTGACAAATTTTTTAAGACACTAAAGTGTCCTGGAAGTTATCTCAAGTGATTTCTTTCATAAAACAAAGGTACTAAGTTGCCATTCTTCCGACTGCAAATAGTCGAAGACATTTCATAAGATTTTAAAAGATCTTCAAATAACAGAGGGGCTCCGAACCCCCAAAAAAATTGTACTCTGAAGTTTTTCTTTGCGCATAACCATCTTTGAATATATTTCGAAGTTGCTTATCCCCAAAGAGGGGCTAGTAAATATGGAGACAATTTTAAATCGGCATTCATCATTGAAATAAATGTGTTTACAGATTACACTATGAAAAATTGGTATCTATACCAAGAAGGAATCGGAGACCTCTTCGGTCCCTAGAGCTAGGGGTGGAACGATTAGTTCCAGCATCGGAAGTTCTAATAACTTTACGTTTAACTCTCTTCCTCCCCTTCGAAGCTCTAAAATCCTTCTGCTCTTGTTGAAGCTCGACCCAAGTTCGAAGCCGTTCGGGGCTTCTTTCCCAGCTTCTAAGATCTTCAGATCTTTTATTTCGAGCTTCACCTTCGTCTTCAGACCAAATAGTGTCTTCAGAAGACGAAGTGTTTACGTTAACCTCTTTTTCTTCCTCTTTAATATAAGACAATACATCTTTGATTACATCAGGCGCAATTACGCCGGAGTCATCTCGAGGAATTAGAAATCGAGGACGCTTGTAAGTCTTTAGAAGTTCGAAGGTATTCCATAATGAGCGAAGTTCGTCGTTAAGCTCTAACACTTCGATATCTTCCATAAGAGGCAAAGCCTAAAAATATGACAAACAATATTTTCATTGATAAATGTTTACAAGCATGAAGCTTTACATAGTCAAAAATCCTAAATTATTCCTAAACCTGCGGGTTCGGAGGAGGTTGACTGCTTGAGGCTTGATTCCGAACTTGCTTCTGGCGTTGGCCTTCGTCGATCCAAGCCTTGATCGCAGTGCGACCTTCGGCTCTCCATGAAGTTTGAAAGGCCTGCCAGGCAGCAGTTACGCCTTCGGAAGGAGTTAGAAGCCGCTCGTCGTCAAAGGTAATAGGGCCCTCTGCGCTCGGAGTGATTGTTCGGCCCAAGTCCTCGTAGTAACGAAGTAGTCCGAGGGCAGACACTTGTCCGGAGAGTTCTCCGTAACGAATGCCTACCGTCTTCATTTGCTTCGCTGCTCCTTGGATCCTTTTTAACCGGCGCAGCAGAGTGACGTTGTCATCTGAAGGAAGTGATCCAGTAGTACCGAAGTACTCCAGAACACCTAGCATCTGTTCTATGACCTCCGTAGCTACCTTCTCGGACTTAAGCTTTTCTTCGATTAATGCATCCTTGCTCGAAGTCGTTTCTGCTAGAACTCCGGAAATCCTAGCATTCTCCGTAGTTAAAGTATTCTTCTGATTTAGGAGTTGGCTAGCTTCCTCTTGGAGCCTCACAAGTTCGGAACCAGCATTAGCATGCTCCAATCACACCCTTTCGATTTCCGCCCGAAGCACGATTCTTTCTGCTTCGAGCTCTTTATTTGCAGCCTCCAAGCCCTGTCTGGCCCTACGCTCCGTCGAAATCACATTATCCATTTGAACCACTCTAGCTTCGGAGAAAGACAAGTTGCGTTTAAGAGCTTTATTTTCTTCCCGAAGCTGAGCAATTTCATTTTCGCCTGATAAAGTTGCAGCGCGGGCCAAGACCGCTTGCTAAGAAAAGAAAAAACTGAAGTAAGAAACTATTCATGTATAATTTGCTATTGGTTCGAAGGTGTTCCGTACCTGGTAGGCTGCTCGTTCCATAGCAACGTTTAGCTCCGAACTCTTCGCC
This sequence comes from Zizania palustris, assembly GCA_019279435.1. Classification (NCBI taxonomy): domain Eukaryota; kingdom Viridiplantae; phylum Streptophyta; class Magnoliopsida; order Poales; family Poaceae; genus Zizania; species Zizania palustris. Next base: position 4,259,319 of record JAAALK010000287.1, read on the forward strand.
CTGCTTAAAATTGCTACCAGCTCTGTCTCCCCGACTTCGCGACTGACTCGACCTAAAGGTTTGAGCAGAGTCCGAAGCCCGGTTCTTTGCTCCAAAAAAGGAGTTAAAAGAGGGAGCATTGCCGAAGCTTCTTGGTCATCCCTGCTTGGCGAAGCTCCGGAGCGTTCTCCTGAGGTCCTTGGAGCTTCAGTAGATGGCCCCCCCTCAGTAGATTGACCTTCGTCTGTTGATTCAGACGAAGTTGATCCTTGAGCGGGGAGAGGTTCTATTTGCCTTTTACCCCTTCCAGGACCCTGTTGAGCGACCTCCGGGTGAGGCTCCGAAGTTGTCGAAGGCCCTTGAATTGGATCTTCGCGATGTACTTCTACAGAAGGGGGCTCTGCAAAAGCAAAGGTATTATACATTGTATAATTTTGCAGAAAATAATAAGAGAATTATGCGAAGTTTACCTTCGACATTCTGGGGGCAATCGAGCATCGGACTGCTCGGAGGATCAAAGGTGAGGTCTTCGTCCGAATCCACAGTTAAAACTTCAACTGCCGGAGTATCTCCGTGAGCAGTCCTCCCTTCATCCACAACTGAAGTTGTAGCAACTTCAACTTCATCTTCGCCCACAGGGGCTTCGATTTGCTCTTCTTCTTGAGCATCCGGAGCTCTCACTTCTTCAATGTTAGTCTGAGACTCCGGTATACCTGCAGTATCTTCAATGTGAATATCTTTTTGAGCCGCATCTTCATCAATCAACCTCACTAATAGTTTACCTTCATCTTCTTTAGAACCGGAGGTTGAGGTTCTTGGGCTCGGAGATGCAGGTTTTCTTGGCTTCCGAGCCACTTTCTTCACTAGAGTCTTTGCAGAGCTCGAAGCCCCAGCTTCGGCTATCCTCTTCTTGGGTCCTTTCTCCGAAGGCACCCAGTCCATCAGAGGGGGCGGAGTCATCTCCAACATTCCCCATACTCTGTTAAACCTCTCCCAACTCCCGACCAATTTAACTCTCCATTCTTTTTCAGTCGGAGTTGGGGCACCCAAAATCTTCTCCGAAGCCCTTATAATTTGCTCTGAAGTAATAGGGGCTGAAGAAGCTAAAAAATAAATAAATCAAATTAGTCTTTCTTCAAAGTAAATATGTATAATACGTGTTGGTTTCGAAGTTACCTGCAGGGCTCGAAGTCAAGTTAATCTTGCAGAGACCGCCTTCCGAATCATCCTCGAAGACGATAGGCCAGTTGGCCATCAGCGGAGAAATTTGCAGGCCGAGGAATTCTTCGGCTAAATCTCGCATGCTTAACCTTCGGCTAATCTTTTGAAGCAGGTTAAGACGAGCTTCGAGTTGACCTTCATTGGGCTGCACTAAGGCTTCCTTCCGGAATTGGATTTCTTTAAGGGGTCCGGCCAAAGGACTGCTTGCCCCAACTTCGGCATAAAACCATCTCAGAACCCAATCAGTATACCATCTAGCATTGATAGCCTTAGCCGGAAACTGAAGGGCATACTCATCTCGAAGCCTAAAGTTACTACCGAAGGCTACTACTACTTTTTCACCTCCGGGGCCTATGAAGGTCTTTGGATGGCATGTTGCTCTATGTAATGCAGTGAAGATCTCTACCCTCCCCTCACAACCTTCGGCTCTCAACGCCCATTCGAAGATAGCCAGTCTAGCTACTGCATTCGGAGATAATTGGGGGAGGGTTACATGGAACAGATCAAGTACCTCCGCCAGGAAGTCTACTGCAGGAAGGCCCAAGCCGGCTTCGAAGAAGGCTTCAAATACAACTACTTCTCCGGGTCTTGGCGATGGAATCATTTCTTTGCCTGGCTTCCGGATCATGACTCCGGCACTAATTTTCCCTCCTGCTGCGATTGCCAATGACTCTCTCTTGCAGGTAGAAGGCCCCAATTGGAAAGATTGATCCAAGTATTTTGTCGATGGCGGGCAGAGACCTTGGTCATCGACGATTTGGGGATTTCTCCCTCCTGCCGCCATGGATGTCACTGCCGGTGCTAGAGGTGCCGCCGCCAACGCTGCCACCGCTGCTGCCGCAGCCGCCTGCTGCCGAGCCAAGGTCGACGGAGGTGCAGATCCCTTAGTTTTCACCATTGCGGTGGCCTGGATTGTTTTGAGGAAATGGAGGCTAGGGCTCAAGGAACTCAAGGGGCTAAAAAGTGTTTGATTGCGAGAAAGCAGTGAAAAGGTAACCGGGTAAGTTCTAGGCCTTCTATTTATAGCCTAGATTTTACTTTTTTACCGTTAGTCCATGTCGTTTCGCATTCCTGCCGTTACTTCTCTCCGAGATTAGCGCTTACTACAGTTTCCATTAGAAACAGAAAACTAACGGCTATTTTCTCTAAGTCTAAAAGACTTTCAAACTTCTTGAGTCGGTTCTAAGATAGTTCGAAAAGCAATTATCCTAAGACTGATTCGGAGTTTATATTTTCATGCATTTCGGAGATGAACTAAAAACCAATAACCCCTATGTTTGGTTATCTTTTCTTTCCGTATACTGCTCTCCTAACGTTACAGGTTAAACGGAGAAGCGTATTCGAGGGGCTACTGTTGGGGGAAAATATCTCATCTTCGGGGTTATTGCCGAAGCAACATAAAGGCAGACAGCGGATTCGAAGGTTCCCAGACGTTCATCTTCGAAGATACCCGGAGTCAAGTTCGAAGTACGAAGATAGGCATTGGTTCGGAGTACATCTTCGAACTAAGGCTTTTCAAGATCTTTTCTGCCAGCTAAGATGGAAGACTTATCTTCTTTCTCATTAGATTAGTCTTTTACCATTTTAGCCCTATTAAGGGTACCACATAGTTTCCACCATGTCGGTTGTAATAGAGGGGTAAATAGGTCTTTTCCTTAATGTTTGGGCCTATAAATACCCCCCGTTTCACCCTGTAATAGGGACCGAATACAAGTTATTCAATACGCACATTTGAACTATTCTAAGTTGTTATCCTTTCGGAGGCTTAGAACAATTCTCTTCGCAAACACTTCGTTTGTTAGTTTCTTTTCTACAGAAACATGTTAGCGTAATCCTTTACGCCAACAGATATAGACTTTTCGTAATATAATGTAATCTATTTGAATGATAAAGATTAAAGTTCTAAAATTGTCTCCCTACTTCCCAGCCCCTCTTGGGGTGTAAGCAACTTCGAAGTTTGGTCGAAGATGGTTATGCGCAAAGAAAAATGACTTAGGAGTACAATTTTCGAGGCTGAGAGCCCCTTAGCAACTTAGAGATTAATTAAAATCTCAAAAAAAAATTCGACTACTTGGAGTCTAAAACTTGGTAAGTTAGTACCTTTTTGTTTGAATGTAGTCACTTCTGACTAGTTTTCCAGATACCTTAGCATCCAAAAAAATTGGTCACTTTGGACTCTTTTTACAGATATTCGAAGCTTATCAGCTCAAACTCTATTTTGTTTAGCCTCCTTCGGCTCTTTTTGCGAATGCTATCAAACCAGTGGTTCGGAATTCACATAGTGGTCTCCTTGGACTCTTTTTACAGATGCTTTCAAGCCGGAGCTTGGAATCCGCATCATTTGGTCTCCTTGGACTCTTTTTACGGACGGTTTCAAGCCAGTGGCTTGGAATCCGTTTTTCTGTGACTTTCCCACCTCATCGGAAGCTTCAAACCAGTGGTTTGAAGTCCGCAAAATTGGTTCAAATGAATGACACTTCCCTCACAACATACTTCGTTCTTCTAGTGCGTCCACTAGAAGTAGGAAGTGTTTAAGAGATAGGCATTATCTAAACCATGAGCTTTATTAATTCAGAAGGTGTTTACAAATGATTACAAGGAGCCCCTATGCAAAATATCGATTTAAGTGCTCCGCATGCCAAGCATGCTTTAATTCTTCGCCTTCTAAATTAGCTAGCTTAAAAGAACCAGGGCATCCTGAACGGAGAATAATGTATGGACCTTCCCACTTATTTCCTAATTTCCCTGGTTCTATAATACTTCGCAAAACTAGATGACCTAGCTTAAGTTCATTAAGCTTAACCTTCGTGTCAAACCAAGTCTTCATTTGCTGTTGATATTTTGACAGATTGGCGACAACTCTAAGTCTTGTTTCTTCTGTTAAATCAAGCGATGCTTGCCTTTCTCCTTCTATTTCAGGCTCGGTGCTATGAAGAGATCCTCCTTTAAGCTTCGTTGGCGTCATAGCTTCATCTCCGAATAATAGTCTGAAGGGAGTGAAACTCGTGGACCTTATTTGAGTGGTCCGAATGGACCATAAAATCTTCGGGAGCTCTTCGGTCCACAACCCTTTTGCCAACCCTACTATTCTTCGATTTAGCCCTAACAAGATATTACCATTGGCCCTTTCGACAGCTCCGTTAGACTGAGGATGGCGCACAACGGCAAAGCATATTTGTATGCTGAGATCTTCGCAAAACTTCCTGAAGGGCTCTTCATCAAACTGTGTCCCATTGTCAACCGTGAGCTGTCGAGGAACTCCGAACCTGCATATAATGCTTTTCCAGAAAAATTTTTGTACATTATTCGAAGTGATAGCTATGAGGGGTTCTGCTTTGACCCACTTGGAAAAATACTCAATTGCTACCACTGCGAATTTCAGATTTCCTTTCGCTACTGGGAAGGGGCCAATAAGGTCCATGCCCCATCTGTCCATGGGCCAAACTAGAGCAATGACTTGGAGAGTTGTTGGTGGGTGATGACTTCTTCTTCCCATCCATTGACAACCCTAGCACGTGCGAACTAGGTTCTCCACATCATCTACTATTGTAGGCCAATAAAGCCCTTGGCGAAGTGTTTTTCCTGCCAAAGCCCGAGGGGCCAGATGGCTACCACAAAGGCCTTCATGAATTTCTCGGAGCATCTCTTGACCTTCGGCTTGAGGTATACATCAGAGCAGAGGGGAACATACTCCGGCCTTGTAAAGAATACCGTTGATTATATGATAATTTCGAACTCTTAGCTCCAACCTCGAAAGTTGTGGCCCTACAGGCAAATTTACTTCACCTTGCAACAATTCCATAATTGTGCTCCACCAATCAGTGCTTGGAATGCAAAGAACTTCCGCGGAAAGGATCTGTGGCACTGAAGGTGAAGTAAGTTCTTCGTAAAACGCTCCTTCTGGGATGTCCATAGCTCCGGCTGTAGCTTTCGCTAAGGTATCGGCTTGCATATTTTTATCTCTTGGTATACTTCGGATGGAAATCCCTTTAAATGCTGCTTCGATCTTACGGATCTCTTCCAAGTATTTTGCAAGCTACGGGTGACGAACTTGAAAACTTTTATCAATGTGCCCTGCTACAATTTGAGAATATGTTTTAACAACAACTTTTGTAGCACCTAAAGCACGCGCCTTTCGAAGTCCTAACAAAATTCCTTCATACTCCGCTGTATTATTGGTGGACTTAAAGTTGAGCCTTGCGGAGTACATTGCTTTTTGCCCTGAAGGGGAAATTATTACTGCTCCGATGCCTGCTCTAGATGCTTGGAAAGCTCCGTCGGAGTATATAGTCCAAATTCCTTCATTTGACTTTTCCGGAGCACATACTGCGGATGGATTCCACTCTGCCACAAAATCTGCCACCACCTGTGACTTGATCACTGTCCTTTCCACGAAGGAGATGCCGAAGGGTGACAGTTCAACAACCCATTTTCCAATTCTTCCCATAGAATCCTTGCTTAGGAGCATATCTCCCAAGGGATACGAAGTTGGTACAATCACATTATGTGCTAGAAAATAATGTCTCAATTTCCTCGAAGCCATTATCAGAGCATAGGTGAACTTCTCAAGCTCAGAATATATTGTTTTTGCTCTAGACAATGCTTCGGATATAAAATAGATTGGATTCTGTACCAACTTCCCATTGCAATCAACTTCTCGAACAAGGACGATACTGACAGCGGAGCCAGTAGCTGCAAGGTAGAGGAGTAGGGTTTCATTCGCAATGGGCACCGTGAGTGTAGCGAGGTTACTGAGATAATTCTTAATATCATCAAAACTCTTTTGATAGTCCGGTGTCCATGCAAAATCTTTGGACCCTTTCAATGATTTGAAATGGGCAAACTTCTCTCCGCAGACCTTGCTAGGAACAACCTAAGTGCTGCTAGACGACCAGTTAGCTTTTGTACCCGATTTAAATTTTCCAGAGGAGCCATCCTTTGTAATGCAGTTATTTGAGTAGGGCTAGCTTCGATCCCTCTACTCAAAACTAGATACCCTAACAATTTTCCAGCCTGAGCCCCGAAGATACATTTTTCGGGGTTGAGACGGACTCCATATGCCCGAAGGCTATTGGACGTTTCTGCTAAGTCTAGGCTATGTTGGTGCTTTAAAGCACCCTTTATTACAATGTCATCCATATAGGCTTCTACATTGCGGCCTATTTGATGACCTAGCGCTTTAACAATTAACCTCGAAAAAGTTGCCCTGGCATTTCTTAAACCGAAAGGCATTCTTACATAGCAGAAGACTCCTGAAGGAGTTACAAAGCTTGTTTTGATTTCATCTTCGGGCTTTAACCAGATTTGATGATATCCAGGATACGCGTCGAGGAAGCTTAATAACTCCGAACCAGCAGTGGAGTCGACTAATTGATCAATTCGGGGCATGGGATAGGAGTCACGGGGGTGTTGATAGCAAAAAATGGCATTAATGGCTAGATTGTCAAAATATCAAGTTTTGGTGATTTGGGCCGAAAGTACACACGTCCAGGGTCTGTCCGAAGCCCTACAGGGCCGAAGCCCATTAAGCTATGGGCTCCGAGATCCTCTAGCCAGCCCATGGGCTTTGGCCAGGAAGCCTTCGGAGGCCCACACTGCCGAAGCTTTGGCCCGAGGAGCAGGCCTCGACGGGCCTGGCCGTAAGCCCACGCTGCTGAGGCTTCGGCCCGAGGAGCAGGCCTCGACGGGCCTGGCCGAAGCCCACCTCGGCAGAGATAGAGTTTTTTGCGTCACCGGCTCAATCTCTATCTCTATCTGGTCAGATTAATAGCAGATTAGATTAGGAGTTAACCCTCTATAAATAGAGAGGCATGGCCGCGTAGAGAACCCCCTCCATCTCAAACCAAACCAAAGCCCATGCTTTGATCGTATTTACTTTACCTTTAATTTCCTGTACCTCTTCGTGGGTTTGCCTGGAAGCCCTCCGCCGGCCACTACGGAACAGTGGTAATCCTTGTTACTTCGCCTGTGAAGTATCCGTTAATCTACATAATAGATTGCTATCACCTTGTTACTTCGCCTGTGAAGTATCCGCTAATCTGCGTAATAGATTGCTACCATCGCTACTAGTGCAACACTTAGCAAAATTCGGTCCTCAGGCCGAATTGGAACTTCGCACTCCTCTGTTGCAGGTTCGCACGTTCGGATCCACTTCGTCGGAGGTGTCCGGAGCTGAGAGATAGGTTTCAGAGGTCCCAGGACAGCCTTCGGCGGGACTGCAGGCTTCGGCAACAGGCTTCACCAGCATACTTCATAGCAACAGGCTTCACCACGACCATACTCCGCATTGGATGAAGTTGCACTCACGCGTGGCCCTCGCGTCATCATCCCATAGATTGCTGTATCGGAGATATCACGCCGAACCCCGCTGTTTGGAGGTGATCATCGCGTTCAGATCCATTCGGAGTTCACCTTTGGCCAGATCAGTCCGAACGCCGAAGTACCCTTCGGCGGAGCCCTTCGCACCAGACGCCGAAGGTACCCTTCAGTGCACCCTTCGCACCTAACTTCGAACCAGACGGGCTCCGACTGGTTTGCTTATTTTATTATGTTTAATCTATCTTTTTCTGCTAATCGGATTATTTTCTGTAATCTGGTTGCCTGGCGACTCCACCCCCCTTATCACTATTAAGGGTAGTCGGAACGCGACGTCGGTGCCACGTCACGCTTAGGCTAGTCCCTATGTATCCGTGCACTTTTGGATCGTCGAACTGACCCAAGTGCGGGGGCACCTTTTCGTGTCAACACACTTTTTGGCGACTCCTCTAGGGAAAGCTACGCCAACATGGTGAGTACGTCTACATTGGCCACCATTACATCTACATTGACTACTAGGTCTACACTACCGATGGACGCAATAGGAGGCGCGGATATCGACAACCGCAACATAATGTCACCTACACTTGAAGATATCCCCGCAGAAGACCGAGCAGAGATTGAGGCAAAGCTAAAGGCACTCCAAGACATGATGCTTGGGGGCTATGTCAAGACACGTGCAAGCTTCATCAAGCGCGACATCGTCACCCCCGACCTCGCTCAGGTCTAGGTAACACCTGTATCACCTCGTTTATCTTCTTTAGAAATTGAGTAGAAAATAGCCGCATCAGTAAATCAAGCCGTTAGCACTTCGGTAGCCAACTGTTTAGATTTGGCAGTCAGCTCCCAGGTAGAGGCAACTCTTAGGATGTTCGGCTACACTGAGGCCATACCCCCGGTTCCCATTGATAGTGCACCACCAGCAAACCACGTATATGGTAGGACTAACGACAGCACCGACACAGTCATGTCTCCGGCCTCCCCGCTTATGGCCGAGACCAATCATTACTCCTATGGCCAAACTAACACTGCATACCACGCACCACCACCTGCGCCAATACCCTGCACTACCCGCACCACACGCACAGACGCCCAAACACGAGCATGTTATACAAATATCACGTAGGGAAGAAGCACACGTCCGACACGCCGATATCCCACCGCGTGTGCCGCCACCAAATGAAAGGCGCATGCAAGCAACATACCAAGATGATATAGAAGAGCGGGTCCGCGCACTATTTAGAGAATATGCCGTCTTCGTGCCCAAGGGACAGGTTAGGGTTTACCGTAAGCCCTACCCCAACCATCTTGATGTGGTACCCTACCCCTGCAGCTATAGGATCCTTGAATTCACTAAGTTCGATGGCGAGGATAGCAAGACCACACTAGAACACGTTAGTCAATTTTTGGCGCAGTGTGGAGAGGTTAGCGAGATAGATGCCCTAAAGGTTAGACTATTTTCTCTCTCGCTGTCTGGCACTGCTTTCACTTGGTTTTCGGCGCTCCCGCCGAACTCCATCCACACGTGGGACGATTTAGAGAGGAAATTCCATGATTATTTCTACACAGGTGAGACGGAACTTAGGCTTTCGCATTTGACATCGGTTAAGCAGAAACCTAGTGAGAGAGCCTCTGAATACATCAAGCATTTCAGGGATACTAGAAACCGATGTTTTAGCCTTAATATTTTAGAGAGGGACTTTGCGGAATTAGCTTTTAACGGGTTGCGTTCCGAACTTAAAGAAAGGTTAGATAACCAAAACTTTCTAGAAGTTAGCCAAGTTTTACAGTAGGCTCTGGTCCAGAAAGCTGAGCCAAAGATAAGAAATTTATTAAGACGTTTAGCAAGCCTAGGGCCGAAATCCACATCATGGAACGCTCTGATGAGGAGTCAGAGGAGGAAGATTCGGCCGACATGTACACGACCGAATGGGTTTGGAACACTAAAAATAAACATGTCACTTGCTCCGAGTTACGACCATCCCCCACAAAGAATATACTTAGTGAGGTCAAGTACTCGTTTGATATAACTAAATGTGATAAAATATTTGATTTTCTCTTAAAAAGTCAGCTTCTCAGGTTACCTAAGGGTCAGGTCATTCCACCTGCCGATGAGTTAAAGAAGCATCCATATTGTAAGTGGCAAATTCACATTCGCATAATACTAATGATTGCAATGTTTTTCGACGACAGATACAATCGGCCATAGAAGAAGGACGATTGAAGATAGACCATGATCCAAAGATGAAGCTGGATAAAGATCCTTTTCCAGTCAACGCCGTCGACCTCGGTGAAAAGAAGGTGTTGATTCGGCCAGAACAGACTGAGTCAGCTAAAGGGAAGGATGTGATTGTTGGAGAACCACGCACTCGCACACTCGTGCCAAAGAACCCCGAGGTAGGAGTGTGGAAACAGAATGTTAATACCCCTTCGGCTAAGGCTCGCAAGAGGCCGAAGGTGACATATGATATGCTGTTAAACAAGCATCAGAGAAGGGCCAAGGAAATAGGTCCACACGCCAAGCTAAAACAGCCGAAGGGTCCAAGACCCTCGAAGGGTGGCTTCGGACCGAAGCACAGGAACCCCTGCGCGAAGGCTTCGGGCCACAGTGGCATGATGCTACGCACGGTAGTTCTGAGCCACAATGGCCGAACCCCCCATACGATAACTTCGAACCCCAGTGGTCGGGTCCCCCATGCAACAACTTCGGCCCCTAATGGCCAAACCCCGCACCGTGTTGGACTTCTCCGATGGGAGGCTTCGGCACGCACTGGCCAAACATACCTCCGACCTGGCAGGACCCTTCGCTGGTGTGGTTAGAGACACCTTTGACTTGGCCAAACCCCCCTCCGGGTGACGGGCTCAGCTCATAGTGGGTGAGGCCACTAGAGCCGCCGATGCCTCCACCGTATGACTGGGCAGGGACCCCATGGGCTCCGTACGTATCCGGGTCAGGGTACTCTCCGCAACCTAACACTATGCCTTATTTTCCTTCGGAGTATTATGGATGGCAAGGGCAAATAGACGCAACGGAGGGGGCATCGTATACAGACTATCTGTGGTGCCTCCAAATCGGACCATGTAGAGCGAAGCCGAAGGGTGCGAGCATGCGGAGGCCAAAGTCAGGGAGTCCGAAGCCATAACCATCAGAGTTGGGTCTCAGGAAGTCCCAATCCTGAAGACTTTGTCACCGAGGTCTGACAGAGGTAAGACTCATGCTTCGGCCAAGCTCTGCGCCGAAGCTTGGTTCGATCGGCCGAACGAGGCCGGTCTGTCCAACGGGGTTCGCAGCGAAGCCCCCTCCGAACGCAGGGTGCACGAGGCCGAAGGGCATAGTACCACTTCAGCCAGAATAAACAGAGGTCGAACAGTAGCGCCCAACACCAAGCCTCAGCCATCTTGGGCTCCTCCAAGCATGTCCAAATCACAGAAAAGATGCCTACAAAGGCTGCAGGCACAGGAGATGCGCGAGAAGAGAGCTGAGCCCGAGCGCGATGCTATCTTCGAAGAGATCCGCCCTCGGCCAGCTACGAAGCAGGTATGGAGGGAGAAGCCGGTTGACATAACCAACCCAGCTCCTAGTCCGAGTGACGACGATGACGACGATTACTCGCCCATCTCTGAAGGGCCTGCACCCCAGGCGATGGACATCAACATCGTCACATTACCTGCCGAGTTTGCCCTGCCGCAGGACGAGGCCGAGGTCACTCAATTGAACCTCGGCCCGCGCAATGCCATCTTCGAGAAGCCTGAGGACTCGGCTCGCCATCTAAAACCCCTCTATGTTAGAGGTCACGTCGATGGGAAGCCGATTTCACGGATGCTCATCGACGGTGGCGCCATAGTTAACTTAATGCCTTATTCGTTGTTGAAGAAACTTGGCAGGGATGAGGACGACCTAAAGAAGACCAACTTGATGCTCAACGGCTTCAATGGCGAGAGCTCCGAGGCCAAGGGAGTGCTCTCTATGGAGTTGACGGTGGGCAACAAGACATTGCCAAGGTAACTATAGCGTGTTGCTCAGACGTGACTGGATTCACGTAAACTGTTGCATTCCCTCTACCCTACACCAGTGCTTGATACAGTGGGACGGCGATGAGGTGGAGGTCATCCCTGCGGATACTTCGGCCCAAGTAGCTTTGGCCGATGTGTTTGTTGACGCCGTCCATAACAAAGTAGAGTGTCTATCAGGTAGAGATCTTTCGGATTTTGACTTTGTTAGTGTATACGGAGGACGGTTTGTACCAGTGTCTGTAAAGCCGGCTGGAGTAGCATGGCTATTTTTCTATTAATAGTCGTGTCTAGCAAGAATAATCTAGATTGGCTAAAGTCTCGTGTGGAGCAATATCGGTCTAATAAAGATGGTATTGCCGAAGCCATCGAGGACTTTAGTGAAGTAGAAAAATTAGGGCAAGGTTTTGTGTCGGCCGATCCCTTGGAGGAAGTTGATATAGGGAATGGTAGCGTCCCAAGGCCGACTTTTGTAAACCAACATTTACAGCCCGATGAAAAGGCTGAAGTAGTAAAGTTACTTCGGTCGTATGTCGATTGTTTCGCATGGGAGTATAGCGAGATGCCAGGGATAAGTCACGAGCTCGTAGAGCATCGGCTACCCATCAAGTCCGGATTTAGGCCTTATAAGCAGCCTCCCCGTCGCTTTAATTCGGCCGTCTATGACCGAGTTTAAGAAGAAGTGGAACAACTACTAAAGGCTGAATTTATTAGGCCGTGCAGGTATGCGGAATGGGTTGCTAACATTGTACCTGTAGAGAAGAAAGGGAGCGGCAAGATACGGGTATGCATCGATTTCAGGGATCTCAACAGAGCCACTCCGAAAGACGAGTATCCAATGCCGATAGCCGACATGCTGATCAACGATGCTTCAGGACACAAGGTACTAAGTTTTCTTGATGGCAATGCTGGTTATAATCAAATCTTTATGGCCGAAGAGGACGTCTACAAGACTGCCTTTCGATGCCCTGGTTTTGTCGGTTTGTTCGAGTGGGTCGTCATGACTTTTGGTTTGAAAAATGTCGGCACCACATATTAGCGCGCTATGAACTTAATCTTTCATGAATTGTTAGGAGTCATGCTAGAAGTCTACATCGATGATGTTGTAGTCAAATCGGACGCTATGGGAAACCATTTAGCTGATTTGAAGGTTGCTTTCGATAGGATGCGTCAGTACGGGTTGAAGATGAACCCACTTAAGTGTGCTTTTGGTGTGTCGGCGGGTAAGTTCTTAGGTTTCATGATTCACAAGAGAGGCATCAAAATTGATCCTAAGAGACTTGAAAAGATTAGAAACAATGCCACGCCGACATACAAGAGGGATGTACAAAAGTTGTTAGGCAAGCTGAACTATTTGCGTCACTTTATATCCAACCTGTCCGGCAAGATTGATTCCTTTGTCCCCATACTCCGGCTAAAAAACGAAGCCGGGTTCACTTGGGGGGCAAGCCAACAAAGTGCTTTCAAAAATATCAAGGAGTGCTTGTCATCACCACCTGTGGTGAGAGCACCTAAAGCCGGGATTCCGTTTCAGTTATATGTCGCTGCTGAAGATAGCGTAATTGGAGTCGTGCTAACCCAGGAGGTGGAGGAGAAGGTGTACATCATCACATTCTTGAGCCGCTGCCTGCTAGACACCGAAAATAGGTACGCGTTTGTGGAGCGATTATGTTTATCACTTTATTATGCGTGCACCAAGTTACGCCATTATCTTCTCCCCACCACATGTGTTGTCGTTTGCCAAACCGATGTTATAAAGCACATGTTACAGAAGCCGATTCTAAGTGGAAGAATCGTAAAATGGGCTTACGTGTTGATTGAATACGATTTGGCCTATGAGCCCCTAAGAGCAATGAAAGGCCAAGTCGTAGCCAACTTTATAGTTGATCATCACGTAGATGTTAGCTGGAGTGATGCTATTGCTCTAGTTGAGGTAGTACCATGGAAAATCTATTTTGATGGTTCGGCTTGCAAGAGTGGCCGTGGTATTGGAGTGGTTCTCATATCACCGAATGGTATGCACTTTGAAACCTCGGCCCGACTAGAGTTTACTTCCACTAATAACCAAGCCGAATATGAGGCTTTGTTGCTAGGTCTTGAACTACTAGAGTCTATGGTGATTCGTTATTAGTTGTACAACAAGTAGCTAGGAATGCTCAATGTTTTAATGTCTTGCTGAATAGCTACTTGGAAAAATGCCTAGACATAGTTGCTACTTTTGATGATTTCAAAATATCTCACGTGTCAAGAGAAGCCAATTCAGTCGCCAATGATTTGGCTCAGCAAGCATCTGGCTACCAAGTCAGGAGATGGAAATTTTATGTATTGGAGAAGCTGGTGTTTAGTCCAACTGCCGAAGCCAGTAAAGGTAGGCAGGCACACGCCTCGGGTCGAACCCCTCGGGTCACTGAAGGCCACCACACGCTGAAGCCCCTGGATCGAAGTGCTCCGTCGATCAAAGGATCTGGCACGCCGGAGCCCATGGTGCGAAGCCTCCCGGATGGAGAAGGCTCCCCAGGGTCCGAACCCTACGAAGAGCTTCAGCCCAGCACACTCCGAATGGCCACCTCGGCTAGGCTTCGGCAGGAGCAGGAATGGCTCGGGGGGCACCCCGAAGTCAGTATTTTAGAAGTTTTTTCAGAAGGTCGACAAGCGAGGCCCTCTAAAACCTGTAAGGGCGATTAGAGAGTCCCAATCGTCCAGTATTTGAGAGACCCTAGCCGAAGGGTTGATCAGAAGGTTCGGTGACAAGCATTCAAATTCGTGTTGGTAGACGACGCATTGTATCGCCGAACCATCAACAGAATGCTATTGAAGTGTTTAGACCATGAGCAGTCCTAGGTGGCTACAGGAGAAGTCCATGAGGGGCTTTGCGGCACTCATCAGTCGGCCCAAAAGATGAGTTGGATGCTCAAAAGAGCGGGTTTTTATTGGCCGACTATGACTGAAGATTGTTTCAAGTACTACAAAGGGTGTGAGGCATGTCAGAGGTTTGGCAACATCCAGTTAGCTCCTTCCTCGTTGCTCAATCCTATTGTCAAGCCATGGTCGTTTCGAGGTTGGGGTTTAGACTTCATCGGCCAGATTCACCCTCCTTCCTCAAAAGGGCATCAGTTCGTGTTGATGGCAACAGATTACTTCACTAAGTGGACCGAGGCCGTACCTCTCAAGAACATGACTCACAATGAGGTACGTGATTTTATTTTGAAGCACATCATACATAGGTTCGGCATTCCCCAAACTCTTACTACGGATCAAGGTAGTTCATTTGTTTCTGGAGAAGTAAGGGACTTCGCCGAATACTATGGTATCAAGTTGATAAACTCTTCACCTTACTATGCTCAGGCCAATGGTCAGGCCGAGTCTAGTAATAAAACAGTGATTAAGGTTATTAAGAAGAAAATTGAAGAGTTTCCTAAAACGTGGCATGAAGTGCTTTCCGAGGCGTTATGGGCTTGTAGGATTGCAAAGCACGGTGCCACCAAGGTCAGTCCATATGAGTTGGTATATGGACAAGAAGTCGTTCTGCCGGTAGAAGTAGATCTTGGCTCCTTAAGAGTGTTAAAGCAAGACGGTTTATCAGTCAATGAGTATGAGGCTCTTTTGAAAGATAGTCTGGAGGAAGTGACCGATAAGAGACTAAGGGCTTTAGAAGCCATAAAAGTAGACAAGAAGAGAGTAGCTAAAGCCTACAATAAGAAGGTTAAACCAAAATCGTTTCAAATAGGAGACTTGGTATGGAAAACGATTTTGCCTTTAGGCACGAAGAGTCCCAAATTTGGCAAATGGTCACCTAGTTGGGAAGGTCCTTTTAAGATAGCCGAAATCGCTCCTCGAAATGCATACGTGTTGGAATCCCTGCAAGGAGAGCGGTTTCGAAGAGCTTTGAATGGTAAATACTTGAAAAGGTATTTCCTAAGTGTGTGGCAAACATCATAAAAGTGTCGGAAAGCCGATACAGATGGTATCGTCTTCAGCTCATTGTGCTTTTAGTTCACTAGTTCACTAAAAGGTAGGGCGGCATGTGTTAGCAAAAAATGGCATTAATGGCTAGATTGTCAAAATATCAAGTTTTAGTGAGTTGGGCCGAAATTACACATGTCCAGGGTCTGTCCGAAGCCCATTGAGCTATGGGCTCCGAAAGCCTCTAGCCAGCCCATGGGCTTCAGCTAGGAAGCCTTCGGAGGCCCACGCTACCGACGCTTCGGCCCGAGGAGCAAGCCTCAACGGGCCTAGCCGAAGCCCACGCTGTCGAGGCTTCGGCCCGAGGAGAAGGCCTCGACGGGCCTGGCCGAAGCCCACCTCGGCAGAGATAGAGTTGTTTGCATCACCGGCTCAATCTCTATCTCTATCTGGCCAGATTAATAGCACATTAGATTAGGAGTTAACCCCCTATAAATAGAGAGGCATGGCCGGCGTAGAGAACCCCCCCCCCCAACTCAAACCAAACCAAAGCCCATGCTTTGATCGTATTTACTTTACGTTTATTTTCATGTACCTCTTCGTGGGTTTGCTTGGAAGCCCTACGCCGGCCACTATGGAACAGTGGTAATCCTTGTTACTTCGCCTGTGAAGTATCCGTTAATCTACGTAATAGATTGCTATCGCCTTGTTACTTCGCCTGTGAAGTATCCGCTAATCTGCGTAATAGATTGCTACCTTCGCTACTAGTGCAACACTTAGAAAAATTCAGTCCTTAGGCTGAATTGGTACTTCACACTCCTCTGTTGCAGGTTCGCACGTTCGGAGCCACTTCGTCGGAGGTGTACGGAGCTGAGAGATCAGTTTCGGAGGTCCCAGGACACCCTTCGGCGGGACTACAGGCTTCGGCAACAGGTTTCGCCAGCATACTTCGTCGCAACAGGCTTCGCCACAACCATACTCCGCACTAGACGAAGTTGCACTCACGCATGGCCCTCGCGTCATCGTCTCGGAGATTGCTGTATCGGAGATATCACGCCAAACCCCGTTGTTAGGAGGTGATCATCGCGTTCAGATCCGTTCAGAGTTCACCTTTGGCCAGATCAGTCCGAACGCCGAAGCACCCTTCGGCGGAGCCCTTCGCACCAGATGCCGAAGGTACCCTTTGGCGCACCCTTCGCACCAGACTTCGAACTAGACGGGCTCCGACTGGCTTGCTGATTTTATTTTGTTTAATCTATCTTTTTTGGATAATCAGATTATTTTGTGTAATCTGGTTGCCTGGCGACTCCACCCCCCTTATCACTATTAAGGATAGTCGGAACGCGACGTCGGTGCCACGTCACGCTTAGGCTGGTCCCTAAGTATCCGTGCACTTTTGGATCGTCGAACTGACCCAAGTGCGGGGGCACCTTTTCGTGTCAACAGGGGGCATGCTTTATTCAAGGATGTAAAATCAATACACATGAGCCACTTCCTAGAAGATTTCTTTCTGACGAAGACTAGGTTGGCTAACCACTCTGTATGAGCTACTTCTCTGATAATCCTAGGCTTCAGCAACTTTTCCACTTCTGCCTTAGCAAGGACGGCCCTCTCCGTAGATAACTTCCGAAGTCCTTGTTGGACAGGGTGAACCCTCAGGTTCACAATCAAGCTATGCTCATTGATATCCCGACTGACTCCGGGAATGTCTTCATCAGACCATGCAAATACATCCAAATTTTCTTCGACTACTTTTTCTGACAAAGTAGCGACTTCTGGAGGCAAATCTTTGCCAAACTGAAATGAATAGTCTTTGCCATCTTTCACAATAACCTTCGTTACAATCTCTCCGTCGGGGTTGGGTCTTGGGAAGGACTTCTTCGAAGGTTCACTTGAAGCAGAGGTATCCTCCGGATTTCCTTGTACATTGTTCACTTGTCTCGGATCGAGAGGGGGGCCATGACCATATTCTGCTCTTCGCACAGTGGCCTGATCTCCGAAGACAGTGAGCACTCCCGCTTGCGTGGGCATCTTCATACATAAATAGTTATGATGCGTCACGGCTCGGAACTGATTTAACATACCCCTCCCGAAGATAACATTATATGCATACGGGGCATCTACTACATCGAAAATCACCTCCTCCGTCCTTGCCAGTAGCCCCTCTCCGAAAGCAACCTCCATACCTATCTGGCCAAGGGCATCAAGAGGGGGTCCTGCGAAGCCTTGCAAGGGATGAGCTGCAGGGAGGAGGTGTTTCCTGGAGATAAAGAGCTGATCGAAGGCTTGAACAAAGATGATATTTGCTGAACTCCCTCCGTCAATCAGCACTCTCTGAACTTCAGTCCCTGCTATATCGGCAGTAATAACAAGGGGATCTGCATGCGAAAACTTGATGCTAGCTGCATCATCTGTAGAGAAAGATATCGGCACATGGGACAACTCAGGCATGGTAGCTGCGGACGAAGAAGTTCCAATATGGCCCACTTCCCGGACATATTCTCTTCGCTGTCTCTTCGACATACTGTCGAGGGTCCCTCCTCCAGAAATGGGGAGGACTACTCTTTTACCCCGATCTTGACCTACTTCCTACTTCGGAGGTGGCATAATATTGACCACCGGAGGTTGTATTGCAGGGTCGAAGTTGTCTATACGTGCCACAGCCTGGACAAGCTCCAGACGTACCTCAGAAGGATCTTGGTCAGTAGTGCCTCGACCCGAGGTTCTTTCAAGGTACTTGCCTCTTAAAGCGAGTATAGACTTGCACGCATCAGTAGCGTGACTCCGATTCTCACCATGGACGCAGTAGAAGAAGGCATGGGCTTTGCCAGCCGGCTTCCCTGGCGGCCTCCAGCCGCTGGTCTTAGGGGCAAATTTCTGCGGAGGAGCAATGTTCAGGACTTTTGAACGAGGATGCTTTTGCCCCCGACGCCTGTCATGCTGGACTTCGATGCTAGGCCCCTGCGAAGGTGTTGAAATCTTTACTTCGAGCTTAACTTCTTGCTGGATTGACGGAGTTGAAGTTGTTCTTCGGAGCCACCCTTCTTCTGACCTAGCATATTCTTCAAAATAGGCCATCAGCTGAGCTAAAGAGGATATCTATTTCCGATGGAGTTTATCAAGGAGGCCCGCATGGGTAACTCCCTCTCGAGCTGCATCAACCATGGAGGACGTAGACATCCCTCGTATTTGCGACTTCGTATGGGCGAAGCGCTTGAAAAATTGTCTTAAAGTCTCTCCAGGCAGCTGCTTCACCTGGAAAAGACTTCCCGTAAACATTGGGGGTACGAAGGTACCCTGAAAGTTACTTATGAACTTCTTCCTTAATTGCTCCCAGGTTCTGATTGATCCTGGCTTCAGAGACCAAAACCAGCGCAAAGCCACCCCTTCGAGAGCAAGAGGGAAACACTTGGCCATGGTGTCTCGTACTCCCCCACTGTCCTCAATTACCAAAGCATAAGAACGGGAGAACTCCCCGGGGTCCTCCTCTCCGGAGTACTTATAGAGCTTCGAAGTTTTAAACTTAGGGTCGAAGCGCACTTTCTGTAACTCGGGATGCAGTGGAGACTCGATATCGAAGGAAGCATTCTCTGGGGCTTCGGGATAAGGAAGTTCGTCGTCTTGAGGCACTTCGGAAATGACAGGGGTGTCCTGAGAACGAAGCCTATCTGCGGATTCTTGTCTCCACCTCACCACTTCAGCTTGGAGACTGGCCATTTGGGCTGCCATGTCACCAAGACCATCTTCATTTCTTTTGGAAGGATCTTCCGGGTCTTGAGAACTGTATGCATCAGTTCGAAGTGGAATCAGAGCTGGAGAAGGGACTCCGGCTGGCCGAAGCATAGATGGAGTTGAAGGAGGAACTTTGTATGCTCGAGGAAGGGAATTTCCTTCAGGAGTCTGAGGTGGAGGAATTACAGAAGGTCCTCTGACCTCGACCGTGTTCGAAGATCTTGCTCTGGAGGTCCGAGGGGACCTCTGAGTGGGGCTACCACCTGAACTCCGCTTGGGAGGCATGGTTTTGAGAACTTGGTAGAGAACGAAGTTTTTTGGACTAGGTTCCCCACGGACGGCGCCAACTGTTGGTGTAAAAGATTACGCTAACAGGTTTTTAGAGATTAGAAACTAGTAAACGAAGTGTTTAAGAAGCGAACTATTCAAGCCTCCGAATTGGATAATAGCTTGAAGTAATTCGAAGTTGTGTATTGAATAACTTAGTATTCGATCCTCATTACAGTGTAGAATGGGGGGTATTTATAGGTGAAAATGTTAAGGAAAAGACCTTTTTACCCCTCAATTACAACCGACATAGTAGAAACTATTCGGTACCCCTAATAGGGTTAGAATGGTAAAAGACTAATCTAATTAGAAAGAATATAAGTCTTCCATCCTTGCTGGCGGATAAACTCTCTGAAGATTCGACCTCCAAAGTTATACTCCGAACAAGAGTCTGCATTGATTCTTCGAACTTGACCACGTACTAAGCCGGAGTTTAATACAGGAACTTCGGTTTAGTAGATTGCCTTCAACTTGTTACTGTAGAGACCCTGAGGATGAAATATTTTCCCCCAACACTTACTCATGGATATTCTTCAAATGCTAAATAAATTGTTCACTTAACAAAAAATCCAAAATCCATGATTTGAATGCTCAAAATGAAAAGATCTAGGTGAGTTCGTTTGTAGCACTATTTTATTCTAGACTGCTTACCATTGCACTTTGGTACGAATAAATAACCCCTGGCATTATGAAAAAAACAAGTATAAATTCATTATCAATCAAGTTTGCTTTCAATACTCCACTTGAACTGGATTTGTCTGTCTAGAGTAGAAATTTACTAGCTTTGCGCAGTCCCTGCTTTTACTTCTCTAGTTACCTTGATTGAGTGGTGATGCTTTTGTTTGAAAATGATGAAATCACATGTTGTCATCATGCTTTTAGATCATGTTAAATTGAGCTGAGCACATGTTAACTGTAGTTAAGTTTGGCATATTTTTGCTTTATATGTCTTTGCAATTCTGCCGATTTCGAAGCTTTGCATCTTTTAAATGCTCCCGGATGCTTGCATTGCCAAAGGGGGAGAAATTTTTGAGTTCTCTGCAGTAAGGGGGAAAATAACTCGGGGGGAGTTGTTTTTGTGCAAAGGCAAAGATGTGTCGAAGGGACTTTTACTCTTTTGAAAAAGAGGGAGAAACATTCTTTTGTCAAGTGACATGATTTGGCTCTTTTCGAAGTTTTTATGGTCACTTGTGTGCTGAAAATTTTTCAAATTTTCTTAAACTTGAATTTGGTTGTCAATGCACTCATCAAGGGGGAGATTGAGAAACCAAAGGTTGGTTTTGGAGTCTGTGATGAGTGATTGACAGATTTTATCCTCTGATTCAAAGGGGTACCTCCGAAACGGTTCTGAGGTTGTTTCACCGAAAGGTTTAGTGGGTCCGATTGTTGCGGCTGTTGCAGTGGAGTGTGACTGCCGGAGGGGTCCGACAGTACACGATGATCTGAGTGTACCGAAGAGTTCGGTACTTTGGGCGGTACACCGGAGTGTGTACCGAAGGTTGTTTACCCGGAGAGGTCTCCGAGGTGTTGGATGCACTTGTATATTGTCTGTGGTGCGCAGGTGACTTCGGAGGCAACGGACGGTTCGCAGCAAGTGAACCTGGGTCAAGTGGGAGGCTTGATGCCAGACGAGTGGAGAGCTCGGTCACGAAGGCTGCGAGGAGTCGTGGTCAGTCCTCGGGTCAAGGTGCGCTAGGTGAAGACAAAGAGTGCGGAGTGTGGCTCCGGCTGAAGATACCCCGAGATGAAGTCCTCGGAGGCGAGGCACTTCGAAGGGTACTCCAAATGGAGTGACTTCAGAGTATGGCGGACAAAGTCCTCAGCAATGAGGCAAGGTGTTCGAAGTGTGCTCCGGATGGAGGCATTCGAAGATTCACTCGACGGAGGTCTCAGAAGTCGAGGTGCATCGAAGGCATGGTCCGGGTTAGGTTCGTCGAGGAGTGTGCTCAGGGAGAGACACTGCGACGAAGTGCTCATAGAATGCTTCATGCGGAGGCCTTGGACAAAGGAGGGACTTCGAAGGGTGGTACTCCGAAGGTGGGGCTTCGGAGTGTGGCTGACTTGAGGTACTTCGGCTATGCATGGCTTCAGTACACGGACTAATGGAGTTCAAGCTAGGAGTAGCTGCGAAGCCATGGTGATCCACTTCGGAGGTGATGGCGCGAAGGCCCAAGGGCTTTGACAGCTTCGGCTCAAAATCATCACTATATCGAAGGCTGACTTCGGTGAAGCGAAGGCCATCAGGCTCAAGGCCTCTCACCGAAGCTACCACACCCCTCGCGTGTGAAGGGGGGCTTCAGAAGAATCCAAAACTACAAAGGTTGGTCATGTCTGCACTCCAAAAGCTGATGTTATCTCCTCTGTGAAGCTGACAAAAGAAGCCTCCAAATAAAGTAGACTACCATCTATACCCCCCTGTTCTGATGAGACAAAAATAGTGTAAACCCTAGGGGTAAAGTAGTCTATTCACAGGGCTGAATAGTGCCTATAAATAGTGGAGGCTAGCTAGGCAACAGTAACACTTTGAGCAGTCATTTTTAGAACTCCTGTGCTAGCCGTCATTCTCTTGTATTCAGTCTGTGAGTTCATTTTGTGTTCCTTGTTCAAGCAATGAAACTTTGATTCTATTTTCATTTACTGTTTGAACTTGTATGCCTACTTTGCACTGCATGTCTTGATCTCTTTGTGCCTCACTTCTTTTTGTGTTGAGTTTATCGCACTGGAATGTTTTTGGAGAAGTGTGTGAGTGATCAGTGCGTGTTAAGTGTGTTTTTCAATGTGTGTTCGCTCTGTGTAAACTGGAGGCTAGTCCTCTCTTATTAATAGCGAAGCACTTGTCTTGGCTTAACTCGAAGCCTATTTCTTCACTTTCCAAAGTCCTTCAGTCTGACCGGTGCGCCTTCAACAGTCCAATGGAGATCCCCTCTACAGCGATCTGCTTAGTGTCGGATCACCCTTCGCACCGAACCCCATGACGCCAGAGCCCTCGGTTCGACCAAGGCTTACCGTTGGTCCGACCGCTCGGAACCTGCTTCGCACCAGAACACCGAGGGTACCTTCGGCGACCCCCTTCGCAGGCATCGGTCTGACCGGGAGTCCTACTCCAGTTTGACCGGCCAATAGGCCAAAGCCCCCCTTTGGGATGCTTCGGACCCCTTCTTTATTTTTCGGTAAAATTACCTACACTACACGGTCCGACCGGCTTGACTTGGCCGGTCTAACCTCCCCTTTTATTTTCCTACCCAATTGGCTTAAATTGGCCGATTATATCTAACATTATTTATTTTGGCTAATTGAACTTTATTTATAAATATTTTTTGATTACCTGGTGATTGGCGACTCAGCTAGGGAAAACGCCAACATGACAAGTACATCTACATCTGCTACGAGTACCTCTACAATGACTACTACGTCTACAACGCTGATGGATACCATGGGGGCACAGAGATCGGCAACCGCAACATCATGGTGCCCACCATTGCAGATATCCCCGAGGAAGGTCGGGCGGAGATCAAGGCGAAGCTGAAAGAACTCCAAGATCTCATGCTCGGGAGCTACGTCAATACACGCGCATGCTTCATCATCAAGCGCGACGTCAACATCCCTGACCTCGCTCGGACTTAGGTAACACCATTGTAGCCTCCTTTATCTTGTTTAGAAATTGAACAGAAAATAGTCGCGTCTATAGACCAAGACGTTAGCGCTTCGCTAGCCAACCGTTTAGAGTTAGCAGTTAGCTCTCAAGTAGAGGCAACGTTTAGAAGGTTCGGCTTTACTGAGGTCGCTCCACCGACTCCGATCACTAGCATACCCCCGGTAAATCACATTTATAGTAGAACCGACGGTATTATTGGCAAAGCTATCATGTCTTCGGCCTCGACATTTGTAGCTGAGACCAATCACTATACTCATGGTCAGGCTAGCTCTGTTTATTATGTGCCACCTCCACCGACGCATGCGCTAGCTTTTCCCGCGCTGTCTGCGCCGCATGCTCCTACATAGCCGCATAGGCCCGAGCACGTCATATACCCTAAACCAACACGAGAGGAGGACCCCCACGGCCGACACGCCGACATACCACCGTCTGTCACGCCCCGCATGAGAGACGCGCACAGGCAGGAGGCCAGGACAACATCGAGGAGCGGATTCGCGTGCTATTTAGAGAGTGTACCGGCATCACGACTTGGGATCGAGCTAGGATTTACCGAAAGTAGTACCCCGATCACTTAGATACCATACCATACCCTCGCGGCTATAGAGTTCCTGAATTCACCAAATTTGATGGCGACGGTAACAAAACCACACTAGAGCATGTCAGCCAATTCTTAGCACGGTGTGGAGAAGCTAGTGGGTCAGACGCATTAAAACTTAGAATGTTTTCTCTTTCACTATACGGCACCACTTTCACTTGGTTTTTGGTGCTGCCGCTAATTTCCGTCCAAACATGGGCCCAGTTAGAACAAAAATTCCATGACTATTTCTATACTGGCGAGACAGAACTTAGGCTTTCACACTTAACGTCAATTAAGCAAAAATCTAGTGAGAGTGTCTCTGAGTACGTCAAGCGCTTTAGAAACACAAGGACCCGATGTTTTAGTCTCAATATTTCAGAAATATATTTGGTGGATCTAGATTTTAACAGATTGTGTTTTGAAATTAAAGAGAGGCTAGACAACCAAAACTTTTTAGAGGTCAGCCAAGTCCTGTAGCAGGCTCTGGTCCTAGAAGGCCGAGCCAAGGATAAAAAATTCATTAAAATGTTTAACAAACCTAAAGTTGAAGCTCACATCATGGAGCACTCTGACGATGAAGAGTCAGAGGAAGAGGACGATTCGATCGATATGTATGTGGTCGAATGGGCCTAGAACACTAAGACCAAACCTATCACTTGTTCTAAACTACGGCCTTTTCCCACTAAGAGTTGGCCCAACGAGGTTAAGTATTCTTTTGATGTGACTAAGTGCGACAAAATATTTGATTTCCTCTTGAAGAGCCAGCTTCTTAGGTTGCCCAAGGGCCAGGTCATCCCGACCGCCGACGAAGTAAAGAAACGCCCCTACTGTAAGTGGCATGATTCACATTCTCATTATACTAATGATTGCAATGTTTTCCGTCGACAGGTTCAATCAGTCATAGAAGGATGATTGAAAATAGATTCTAGTCCGAAGATGAAGTTGGACAAAGACCCCTTTCCTGTGAACATCGTCGACCTCGACGAGAACAAGGTGTTGATTCGGCCAGAACAGGCCGAGTCATCTAAAGGGAAAGCGATCATTATTGGAGAGCCCCACACACGCACACTTGTACCGAAGAACCCTAAGTAGCTGAAGGTAACATCGACACATCATCTTCGGCAAGGGCTTGTATGTAGCTGAAGGTAACATACTAGATGTTGCTGAATAAACACCAGAAGAAGGCCGAGAAAACAAACACTTTGCCAAAGGTGCCAAAACGGTCAAACCCTCCAAGGAGGTCAAACCCTTCGCATCAGCCAAAGTCACCTATACAATGGCTGAAGCCTCCAGCCTGGTGGGATCCTTCTCTTATATGGTCCGACATCCCTTTGACATGGCCGAACCTCTTCCCAAACGATGGGTTTGGTCCATAGTGGATGAAGCCACTAGAGGTCCCAATGCATCCACCATACCATTGGAGAGGGTCTTCATGGGCTCCAAACTACACTTCACCGCCGGAGTACCCTTCGCAGTATGGTGTTGCCCCCTTTGTTCCTTCAGAGTACTATGATTGGTAGGGTCAGATGGATGCGGTGAAGGGGGACGTTTTCCATAGGCTATCTATGGTACTATTGAGCCAACTCACGTAGAACAAAGCCAAAGAAGACGATCGTGAAGGGGTAATGGAGAGGGACTCCGAAGCTATCACCATCAAGGTAGGGTCTCAGGAGGTCCTAATCCCAAAGGCCCCCTCACCGAAGCACGACAGAGGTAAGTCCCCGGGTCCGGCCGAAGCCATCCCTGAGGCCTGGTCCGACTAGCCTACTATGGCTGGTCCGACCGACTTATCCCAAGGGCCCGGCATAGTACGGTCCGACAGGCTCCCCATGGCCGGTCTGACCGACAAGGTACAGGGAAATGTTTTCGCCAAGCGCAAAGATTCTAAGGCTGATCCGAGCAACTCCCATTCGGCTAAAAATCCCAAAAGCAAGTTGGTGGCGCCCGGTACTAAGCCACAACCATCTTGGGCACCTCCGGGTATGTCCAAATCACAGAAGAGGTGCCTGCAACATCTGCGATCATAGGAAATGCATGAGAAGAAGGTTGAGGATGAGAGAGATGCCAACTTCGAGGAGATCCGCCCTCGGCCAGTTGTGAAGCAAGACTAGAAGCCCAATCCGGTTGAGGCAAACAACTCGGCTCCCATTCCAAGCGACGACAATGATGACATGCTCGATGATGACTACACGCCCATGTCCGATGAGCCCGCACCTCAAGAAATGGACATAAACATCATCATGCTTCCCGCCGAGTTCGTGCTACCGCAAGACAAGGTCGGGGTCGCTCAGTTAAGCCTCAGCCCATGAGATGCCATTTTCGAGAAGCCCGAGGATATATCTCATCACTTGAAGCCTCTCTACGTCAAGGGAAACATTGCAGGAAAGCCGATCTCCAGGATGTTGGTTGAGGGAGGTGCTACCGTCAACTTGATACCGTACTCTCTCTTGAAGAAGATCGACAAGGATGAAGAAGATTTGAAGAGAGCTCTGAGGCCAAGGGCGTACTTTCTCTAGAGCTGACGATGACCAACAAGATGTTGTTAGTGGTGTTCTTCGTCGTCAATGTGCAAGGTAACTATAGTGTGCTACTTGGGCGTGATTGGATTCATGAAAATTGTTGTATTCCATCTACTTTGCACCGGTGCCTAATATAGTGGGACGATGATGATGTGGATGTTGTACCGGCTGATACTTCGGCCCAGGTTGCATTGGCCGATGTATCTATTGATGTTGTCCATGATAAGGTAGAGTGTCTATTAGGTAGAGATCTCTCAGAATATGACTTTGTTAGTGTGTCTGAGGGATGATTTGTTCTAGTGTCTATGAAGCTAGCTGGTGTAGCACGGTTGTCGTTAAATTAGTGGTCATGACTAGTAAGAGTAATCTTGATTAGCTGATGTATCGTGTAGAGCAATATCGGTCTTCTAAAGACGGTATTGCCGAATCCATTGAAGATTTTAGCGAAGTAGAGAAGTTAGGTCAAGGTTTTGCGTCGGCCGACCCCCTAGAAGAGGTCGATATAAACAATGGTAGTATTATGAGGCCGACTTTTATAAACAAAAATATATCGGCCAATGAAAAGGCTGAAGTAATAAAGTTGTTTCGGTCATATGTCGATTCTTTTGCATGGGAGTACAGTGAAATGCCCGGACTAAGCCGCGAGCTCGTGGAGCATCGGCTACCTATCAAACTCGGGTTTAGGCCTTATAAACAGCCCCCTTGTCGCTTTAATTCGGCCGTATATGACTGAGTTAAAGAGGAGATAGAATGATTACTCAAGGCTGAATTTATTAGGCCATGTAGGTATGTTGAATGGGTTGCTAACATCATGCCTGTAGAGAAGAAAGGAAGTGGCAAGATTCGTGTGTGTATTGATTTCAGGCACTTGAACAAGGCCACTCCGAAGGACGAGTATCTCATGCCGATAGCCGACATGTTGATCAACGATGCTTCAGGACACAAGGTACTAAGTTTTCTTGATGGCAACGCTGGTTATAATTAGATCTTTATGGATGAAGAGGATGTCTACAAGACAGTCTTTCGATGCCCTGGTTTCGTCGGCTTGTTTGAGTGGGTCGTTATGACTTTTGGTTTAAAGATTGTTGGCGCTACATATCCACGTGCTATGAACTTGAACTTTCATGACTTGCAAGGAGTTATGCTAGACGTCTATATAGATGATGTTGTAGTCAAATCGGATGCTATGGGGAACCATTTGGCTGATTTGAAAGATGCTTTTGATAGAATGCGTCAGTATGGCTTAAAGATGAATCCACTCAAGTGTGCTTTTGGTATGTTGGCGGGCAAGTTCATAGGATTCATGATTTATGAAAGAGGTATTGAGATTGATCCTAAGAGGCTTGAGAAGATTAAGAACTTTGAAGTGCCGAGATGCAAGTGAGATGTGCAAAAGTTGCTAGGCAAGGTGAATTACTTGTGTCGCTTTATATCTAACTTGTCTGGCAAGATCGATGCTTTTGTCCCCATACTTTGGCTAAAGAACGAGGCCGAGTTCACTTGGGGGGCAAGTCAGCAACGCGCCTTTGAAAAAATCAAAGAGTGCTTATCATCACCACCAGTGGTGAAGGCGCCCAAGGCCGGAATACCATTTCAGCTATATGTTGCCGTGGAGGAGAGCGTTATTGGAGCTGTATTGACTCAATAGGTGGAGGGAAAAGACTACATCATCACATTCTTGAGCCGCCGCTTGTTGGATGTAGAGGCAAGGTACGTGTTTGTGGAGCATTTGTGTTTATCCCTTTATTATGTATGTCCCAAATTACGTCACTATCTTCTCCCTAGCACATGTATTGTTACTTGTCAAACCGATGTCACAAAATACATGTTGCAGAAGCCGATTCTAAGTGGTAGAATCGGAAAGTGGGCTTATGCTTTGATTGAATATGATTTGTCTTATAAACCTTTGAGAGCTATCAAAGGCCAAATCATCGCTAACTTTATAGTTTATCACCATGTAGATGTCAATTGGGGCAGCGATGTTACTCTAATTGAGGTAGTTCCATGGAAACTTTATTTTGATGGTTTGGCTTGCAAGAGTGGCCAAGGTATTGGAGTGGTTCTCATATCACCTAATGGTATGCGCTTTGAGACCACGGCCCATTTAGAATTTCCTTCTACTAATAATCAGGTCGAATATGAAGCTTTATTGCTAGGACTTGAATTGATAGGTTCCATGTGTGTTGAACATGTTCATGCATATGGTGATTCTCTATCAGTTGTGCAACAAGTAGCTAAAATTGCTCAATGTTTTAATGGTTTACTAAATAGCTACTTGGATAAATGTCTATACATAATTGTCACTTTTGATGATTTTGAAATTTCTCATGTGTCTAGAGAAGCCAACTCATTAGCAAATGATTTGGCTCAACAAGCATCTGGCTATCAGGTGAAAAGAGGTAAATTTTTTGCACAAGAAAAACCGATGTTTGAAAATCCAGTGTCAACCCGTACAGTGCACTTTGGTCTGACCAACCTGGCAAGGCCGGTCCAACTGTAGGTGTACTGCCAGTCTGACCAGCCATGTTAGGTCGGTCCGATCGGCCCTTGTCAGACGCCCGACAATAGGCGGTCTGATCGGCCCACCAAGGCTGGTCTAACTGACGTGTGCTAGAATGACTCAGTGTAGGACAGAGAGTAGCGACTAGAGGGGGGTGAATGGGCGCATAAAAAATTATTTCGAATCAATGGCCTGTTTCCTACACCCAACGCACCTCAACAGAACAATCAACAGAAGCAACCAGATCAAACAGTGCTAAAAATAATCTAGCCTAAAAACGACTGATGTCCTAATCGAAAATACACTAATACAGTGTTCAAAGGCAGATAAAAAGAGTAATCAAGACATAATCATTTCAAGCGTCATTGAAATAATCATCACAAGAAATTTGGTCAAGTTCACGCAAACCGAGAAGAAAAATCACTGTTGAAATTTTGTCTCCGGTTCGAAGTCTGTTCGAAGAAGTCAATCGAAGCCTGCAAGCTAGCCTTGTGCAAAGTCCTGTTCGGAGGGTGACTTCGCACTGCACACCGGATTATAGAAGCAGTGAAGCCTGCTTCGGCAGGACCAATGCAGAGATGGTTTCAGCAGCGAAGTCCCTAACACTTCATAAGGACAACCGAAGGCAAAAATCTGCATGATTCAACGGACCTTTGATGTATACCTCGTGCGGACTTTGCTATGTTCACCGAAGACAACAACTAGTACTTTGTAGCTACACGTAGCTGCTATGCCTGCCAGCACTGCTGCTGATGGGATAATACTAGAGTGACAGTAAAACAGTGCTGGTAGGACTTCCAAGTGCAGAAAATTTTCTTACGCAACCAGCTGGCTGATAGCTATTCTGCTACATTTACTGCGCAAACACCAAGATTGCATTGAAATCAAAGGAAAAATATTGTACCAAAACAAATTACCGATCGTTTTCACAAGGAATGCCACAAAACTTAAGAGGATTAACGATACAAAACAATCTGCATCTAGGCAAACCAGTCTACATGAAAACTTAGCATGGCGCTAGAGAAAGTCACAACTGACGAAGAACTCTGCAGCGAACCAAATACTACGAATGGATCATAGGAGAAGTTCGATGAGCACACCTGTCAACCGGGATGAACAGCACGATGGGGAAAAACTTTGTGGCGGTGCACACAGGAAGAAGAGGATGAAAACCAAGAAAAATGACCCAGACTTTTGTGGAAATAAAGTTGATTACAAAATGGTTAACCCTAACCCAAGGGATTGGGGCCCTATTTATAGGCAACCCAATAGACTAGGAAAAATACCAAAAGACCCTTAGGATTTTTACAGACGCTGAAATAAAATGGAAAAGACCAAAATGCCCTTAGGATTTTTTTACAATCTCGACTGACAGACTGTGGGCCTAAAGGCAAAATAGTAAAATCCTAAATACAGATGACTTATCCTGATGCGGAGATTTCGTAGCAGCTACGGCTTCGCCTAAGAACGGTCAGATCCGAGATCAGTGGTGGAGTGTAGAAAGCATGCTTCTCAAATATGATTGACTGCAATTACAACATCTAGCAGGTATAGCAAAAGACATATTGTCTAAGACATATGACATGATCAGTGCAGCAGATGATATCTAAAGAAAGTCATTGTCACACATTTTCACTTTTTGCAAACAAAAGTATCACCACATTTTCTAGTCGACGAGCAAGGTAAAGCATGAGATGCAAAGACTAACTGATATCTACCAAGATAAGCATTGTCCAGTACAAAGTGCTTCAGCAAACTTGTTATCCTTTTAAATTTCAGGCTTTTTCTTTTCCTTTTTCATTTTTGTCAGGGGTTATTTGCATGTCAAACCTTATGCTAACCGACCAAGTCAAGCCTAGTCTAAAACTAGACCATCAGAAGCTTAAGACATTGGTCTTGGCATACACTACACTGTCCTATTTCATACCAAAGTGCTATGGTAAGCGGTCTAGAACAATGCAATGCGACAAAGCAAACCCACCTGGATCTTTTCAAATTAAGCATAAAAAGGCATGGATTTTCATTTTTCTGATTTTTATCATTTTTATAGCACATTTTCCATGTTAAAGCATATAGATGTCCAAGTTTCATATCTGCATCTAAGTGAGGAACTAGCTACCAAGCATGTAAAAGATAGCAAAAGCACTCAGCCTACACATGCTAGTTACCAGAAGCAATGGTGATCATTTTCAATTTTAAAGCATAAAAGCCATGCATATGATAGATATCAGACATATCAAGTGAACTGAAA
The DNA here is from genome assembly GCA_019279435.1 of Zizania palustris. NCBI lineage: Eukaryota > Viridiplantae > Streptophyta > Magnoliopsida > Poales > Poaceae > Zizania > Zizania palustris. The sequence continues at coordinate 4,290,309 of JAAALK010000287.1, forward strand.
CAAAGCATGATAATCGACAAGTATTCAAAAGCATGTACTAGCTAGAATAAGTAAAACAGATCAATCATATAACAGAAGCAAGCTCAAAGTGTGATATGTGAATATGCATGATATGAACACACACGAAAAGACTCAAGAAAACAGTAAATAAGAAAGAAAAACTGACTCAAAATATCCTAAAAAGGATACATAATTCCCAAATCCCCTCGTACACGCTCAAAAGTAGACTGATCTAGGAGTTTGGTAAAAATGTCAGCCAACTGATGATGGGTATCAACATGAACAAGGTCAATGACACCTTTCTTATATTGATCCCTCAGAAAGTGAAAGCGCACATCAATATGTTTGGTTTTTGAATGGAGACATGGGTTTTTCCCTACACTATAATCGCGCTAGTGCTATCATAAAACAAAGGAACTCTGGCAGGGAAGAACAACCCAAAATCTCACAAAGTGGAAATCATCCAAATCAACTGTGAGCAGCAGCTACATACTCAGCCTCTGTGGTAGAAAGCGCAACTCCAGATTGCTTTCGAGAAGACCAAGAGACAAGCAAAGAACCATGGAACTGGAAAGTACCGGAAGTCGACTTGCGATCCAACCGGCACCCATAGAAATCAGCATCGGAAAAGCCAGATAAATCAAGAGACGATGATGCTTAATAGAAAAGACCTAGATCAGGCGCATAGGTAAGGTACCTGAAGATGCGCTTGACAGCCTGCCGATGAGACGCGCGTGGTGAAGACTGGAAGCGCGTGCACAGTCCCACGACAAACTAAATGTCTGGCCTCATCGCCGTCAAGTATAGAAGTGATCCGATCATCCCTCTATACTCTCTCTTGTTGACCTTGACGCCGCTCTCGTCCTTGTCCAAGCCCCCAGATGTACCCATTGGGGTCATCTGAGGCTTCAGCTCTCCACCAAAGTCAAACTTCTTCAGCATGTCCCGCGTGTACTTGCTCTGGTGGATGAAGATGCCATCCTCGGTCTGCTTGATCTGGAGCCCTAGGAAATACTTGAGCTCACCCATGAGGCTCATCTCAAACTCGTTGTGCATCTGCTCATAAAACTTGTACACAAGCGCATTAGTAGAACCACCAAAAATGATGTCGTCCATGTAAATCTGAGCAATCAAGAAATCTTTGCCATCTCTGAGCAAGAAAAGAGTTTTGTCCACAGAACCCATCACAAAGATGTTCCCCAACAAAAACTACTTCAATCGGTCGTACCAAGCCCTGGGGGCTTGCTTCAGATCGTATAAAGCTTTCTGCAGCTTAGAAACATGTCGAGGAAACTTAGGTTCTCAAAACTGGAGGGCTACCTAACATAGACCTCCTCCTATATGTACCCATTCAGAAAAGAACTCTTGACATCCATTTGAAAAAGCTTAAAACCCTTAGAAGTGGCAAATGCCAAAAGAATATGAATGGACTCAAGACGGGCAACCGGAGCGAAAGTCTCCTCAAAATCAATACCCTCTTGCTGGCAAAAACCCTGGGCAACTAGTCGAGCTTTGTTGCGCACCACAACCCCATATCCACCTTGCTTGTTCTTGAACACCCACTTGGTGCCTATGGGGTTGCATCCAGGTGGCAGCTCAACCAGTGTCCAAACCCGATTGCGGACAAAATTCTCAAGCTCTTCTTGCATGGCATTTATCCAATTTGAATCAGAAAGAGCATGAGAAACATCTCTGGGCTCAAAAGAGGCAACAAAAGCAGATTCGGCAAACACAGCAAGCGAGTCAACAGAAGAGCGCAAAGTTCTCTCAGTAAGATCACCAATGATGAGCTCTGAGGGGTGATCACGCTAAACTGCTTGGGATCCTAGGTGATCTAAAGTCACCGAAACTGGAGTCAGTAGCTAGCACCTCTGGACTCGACTGAGGGGGCTCGATCGATGTGGAAGAAGTGATCAGAGGTCCGCCCTCATCCTTAGTTGAAGTCTCAGAAGGTGTGGGGTCTGCAGGCTGTGCAGAAGGCCCACCCTCACCGACAGTAGGAGCGTCATCATCTTCCTCGGAGATGGACTCTCCTAGCTAATCATCTCCAGAAAGCTCAAAAGAAGGAGTCAGTGAAGGCATGGACTCATCAAAAGAAACCTCGCAAGTCTTGACAAGCTATTGGGTGTCGAGGTTCCAAACACGGAAGCCTCGAGAATGCAAAGCATAACCAAGAAAGACTCCATCCCAGCAATGAGACTCAAACTTGTCCAAATGCCCTCCCTTCTTGAGCACAAAGCACATGCAGCCAAACGCTCGCAAGTGACTCACTTTGGGTTGTCTGCCAAACCACAACTCATATGACGTCTTACCTAAGTAAGCTCTAAGAAAAATGTGGTTGACCAGATAGCAAACCGTGTTCATGGCTTCAGCCCAAAAGTGCCTAGGAGTCCTATGCTCATCGAGCATCATCCTGGCCATCTCGACTAGCGTGCGGTTCTTTCGTTCCACAACACTGTTCTGTGGGGGAGTGTAAGGGGCAGAAAACTGATGATAAAGACCCTAATCACTATAGAAGCTGACGAACTGAGAGTTCTTGAATTCAGAGCCATTGTTAGAGCAAATTGCTCGCATCCGACCATTGTTCTCATTCTTCAGCTTCAAAATCAGGTCATGAACAAACTAAAAAGTCTCATCCTTAGACTCCAAGATGAAAACCCTCGAGAATCGAGAAAAGTCGTCAACTATAACAAGTGTGTACCACTTCCCACCGACTGAGCATACCCGAGCTGGACCAACAGTGTCAATGTGTAACAGCTCTCCTGGGTACGAAGTCAAAACTCAAATGACCTAACCTCCTATGCCACTTCCAGAGCTCAGAAGAAGATCCAGCAATCAAGCAGCGAGAAGGGCCAAAAGAACTAGAGAAGTCAATTCGAAAAACTTTACCAAAAGGTAAAATCTGGCAAATCAAAGACCCTCTAGAATCAACCACAAAAGAATTACCCTTCTTAAACCGCACTTCCAAACCATCCTCAAGAAGTTGCGAAACAGAAATCAAATTGAAGTTCAAATTTTTAACCAAGGCAACATTCTTCAAAGAGAAATGATCTGAAATGCGAATAGAGCCAATACCACTTACTTTCCCTTGACCAATGTTCTCGAAAGTGATGTACTCTTTGGAGCTCGGGGGAGTGAGACTGGAGAACCATCTGCGATGTCCCGTCATGTGGCGAGAGCATCCTGAGTCCATGATCCAAATGTCCTCCAGTCCCCGATCCTGCAAAATCAGTGGCTGTAAGTGGGAGCGAATGGTCTGGCACCAGATTTAGCAAAAGAGCTAAACCAGTGTCGAGCCATCTGCTCAAAAGACGGAAAGCAGAAATCATCATAAGAGTTCAGACCAAAACGCGGCTCAAAGCGCGGTCCTTGGTTCTGCCTAAAGCCTCAGCCACGAGGTCCAGGACCGTAGCCAAAACGGCCTGGAGCTCTGCCTGAACGAACACCACCATCTGGAGCACAGCCATGAAAGCCGTCTCCTCTACCACCACCTACACGGCGCGGCCTGGCCTCCAGCCTCTCCCCGCGTCGAGGAACTCTCAGTCTACCACCCTACTGGTAGAACTGCTCCTGACCACCACGAGCACACTCTACTCTCTCAACCCGCTTCCTCCTGAAGCAAAACTCCACAAGATGACCTTCTCTCTGACAATACTCACAATGGTAGGTGGGCTTCTTGGGATGTGGTTGAGGCTTTGGGTTCTTGGGCTTAGTGGTGTTTGGTGTCGGCTTCTTGGGTTGAGAGGGTCCAGGAAGAGAGTCTAGAGAGGTGTGGAGGTATTTGGGCTTTGGAACCCAGATAGGTTTCTTGGGTGGAGCTTTGGGTGTTTCATGAATTACTCCATCCTTGGGCTGACAAGCCTGAGAAGACTCAATGGAGTGAGTCTTGGGGTATCTCTGCTCAGGAGTCATTTTACTCCACTCCACTGCCCGGCTAATGGCATTCTCAAAGTCAGCCTTGGTGTAGGTGTAACCTACCCCAAACCCATCCTGCCTCTTGAGCTGCTGGATCATCATGCCGAGCTGTGGCTCTCGGGCACTGATCCAACTCAGGATAGAACGGAGGTAAAAGTTCTCATTCTGAGAATCAGCTAGCTCCTCTCTCAAGGAAGCTAGAACCTCCACTTGAGACAAGCAGGTCTCACACTCACTCTCTACTTGAACAGACTTTTCGACTTTCATCTTGATCAATTCCATTCTAAGAGACAAACAGTTCTCACAGACAGTGGGTGGAACTGACAGTGTCTCAAGCTCTAGCCTAGTCTGCTCTAGCTCAGCTCTCACTCTCTCCAAATCCCCCAAATGCTCATCGCCCTTGGCTTTCAGCTCAGCTAAGACAGCTAGATGAGAAGGGCAATGAACACAGGGTGCGATGACAGTGGCTTGAGCATCTTTCAGCTCCAGCTGAGCACTTTCAAGCTCAATGGCCAAAGCGTCCCTCTCATCAACCCTTTCTGTGTACTTGGACTTCAGAGTCGACAAGTCACATAGAAGCACCTCACACTTCGAGCACTCACTGCTATCACCCAAGCAGGGAGAAGAAGATAGACTCTCAATTCTGCCGTTCACCACGGGAAGCTCACTCTCTAACTCATCTATCCTCTTCTTAGCCCCTCTAAGCAGTTTTTCCCGATATTTTAACTCCTGACGATTGCTTTCAAGTAAATCAACCATTTCGCGTTCATAAGATGATACCTTTTCATTGTCGTCGTCGTCGGAGTCATCGGAGGAGCTCTTCTCTTCCTTATCCCCAAGAGCCATTGAGCAGAAGCTCTTGCGGGATCTTTGGCGTTGATGTGAACGACTCTTCGGTCTGTCCCCGAAGGCCATGAAGCAAAGGCCCGCTGGATCGTCCTTGTCCTTCCCCTTCTTGATGATGATCTCCTCATCGCTTGAGCTCGATGAAGAGGAAAAAGACGTGGACCGCTTGGAGTAGCTCTTCTCCATCTCAGCGAAGAAGGCCTTGTCGCGCTTCTTGTTCTCTCGCCGGTAGTCCTTCAGGGCCTTTCTGAAGAATCTGATCTTTGGCTTGCCATTGTTGAAGGAGGAGTTGTCGTTCTTGCCGGAGTCGTGGAAGCCACCACCGGTGCCCTTCTTGTGTCCATTGCGCTTGGGGCAGTCGGCGATGAAGTGTCCTGGATCACCACATTCAAAGCACCCGGATTTTGTGCCGTGTCTCTTGAACATTCTTTTGTCATAAACACGACGCACCCGGTTGTTAAAAAGACACAAATCATCATCTCCCAACGTCTCAAGCTGGTGTAGCAAGGGCCAGAGACTTTGATCCAGAGCCAGTGAGATTTGATCTCAACTGGGTATCAACCTCGGTGGCCTTCAGCTTGCTAAACAAATCAGAAATGGTCAAGGTATCATAAGAAGTGCTCTCAATGATAGAGGATACCTTGATCTCCCAGATCTTTGGGTCCAAGGTATGAAGAACCTTGAGTGCATGTTCGTGATCTGAGACTAACTGAACACCCTCAGCCTTGTTGTCCTGAATCTTGTTTATGATCGACTGAAAACGACCAAACAACGCTTCAATAGATCCACCCGGCTTTGGTGTGAAGTTCTCATATTCACGCCGGTAGGTCTGATAGAGCCGAGCCTTGACCTGGGCTGTCCCCTCATGGTGTGCCTGGAGGGTAGCCCAGATCTCTCTCGCAGTGGAGAGATGGCTCACACGCTCAAATTCAGTGGGACCTAAACCAGAAAACAAGATGTTCACAGCTTTGCTATTGTTCACATGCTGAGCGATGATACCAGGAGAATCACGCTCAGCAACTGGCAATATGACAAACGTAGCGTGAATGCAAATGTCCCAGATGTCTGAGCTTTGGCTCATGAGATAGGCTCGCATGCGAGTCTTCCAATAATTATAACCATAAGCTTCCAAGGACGGGACCTTTCCAGGAGACGTCATGATCACTACTAGGGTTTAGAACCGGTTAAGGTATGGAAAAACCCTAACCAAGCTTTGATACCACTTGTAGGACCGAAAGTAGCGACCAGAGGGGGGGTGAATGGGCGCCTAAAAATTCTTACGAATCAATGGCCTGCTCCCAACACCCAATGCACCTCAACAAATAAATAGTATAAAGAAAGACAGATCAACCGAGTTAAAAATAATTTAGCCAAAAAAACGACTGGTGTCCTAAAAGAAAAGACACCAACACAGTGCTTAAAGACAGATTAAAATATCATCACAGAACGAATGCCATCTTCACAAAAGTTTCACCACATCACAGATGATCCAACAAACACAAGCAGAATATTCACAGTTTATAGGAAGTTCATCAGGTAAAGCAAAACACACTATTTAACGCATTTAATCTAGACAAAAATAAATGCAGTAAATAAAATGTGCTCATAAAGATATCTGTGAATATTTAGTGCATTCTGAAATAAAAGAACTGAACAAATGGATTAATCACAGATGAACTAACAAGATTTAGAAACTTGATCAAAATACTGTAGAAACTAAACAAAAAACATGAAATAAAATCATGATGCAGGATGAAAGAAGACTTACCTCGGTTTTTTTGCCTGAATGAGGCATGATGTAGCCTTCTGTTCCAGATGCTTCACGCGCCTGCGAGTCTTGGCGTCGTGTGTGGCCGTTGTTGGCTTCCTGCCATGCCTGCTGCCGCTACCGCACGTAGAGGCTAGTTGCGTGGCCACGCGTAGGAGCTAGCAGCCGTGCGTAGGGGGCTAGCTTCTAGGCGCTAGCTGCTGCGCTAGGGATAGTTGCTGGCTTCCAGCCGCACACAAGCTAGGACGCAGGTCTAGGGCTGCAGGCATAGGTGCTAGCAGCAGCTTAGCCTGCGCATCCTTGGCTGCTGCGCTGCTACGTAGAACGATCTACCAGGAAAAACAATGCCGAAGTGAAGAACGAAAACTAATCGCGGTGGCGGCACAATTTCTGAGCAGTAGAACAAATGTCGGCGGCGGAGAACAGTGGAGAAGAAGGAAAAAGGTGACCCACGAATTTCAGAATTGGTAAAGTGATTTCATAAAAATGGGTGCCCTAACCCTAGGATATTGGGGCCTATTTATAGGTAGCCCATTAAAAGGAAAAATGCAAAAATACCCCTAGGGTTTTTTACAGACGCTGAATAAAAATGGAAAAGACCGAAATGCCCTTAGGGTTTTTTACAGACTCGATTGACAGACTGTGGGCCTAAAGGCAAAATAGTAAAAACCTAAATAAAGGTAACTTGTCCTGATGCAGAGCTTTCGTAGTAGCTACGGCTTCGCCTCAGAACGGTCAGATCCGAGATTAGCGGTCATCAGTTTTGTGCCGAAACTGACAAAGCATCCACCGTCTTCGCACCGGGTACCCGGATTGGGCCGGCCCAATTCCGCAGCTCCCTCAGCCCGACAATCGCTCGCCGCCCGTGTACCTGAGTCAATCCCGGTCAGCAGCCCAGTGTACCCGGATTGGGCCAGCCCGACTTCGCGGCCCCTCTGCTCGACAGTCGCTCGCTGCCCGTGTACTAGAGTCACACGTGACCCAGACGCAGCAGGTCTTCTCTCTCTTTTCATTCCTCTTGACTATCGGTTACAATGACTCATCACATCTGGAGCCATGAGGCCCACGCTATTCAGAATGGCTCCTCATCGAGGAAGCTTAGTAACTCCGAACCAGCAGTGGAGTCGACCAATTGATCAATTCGGGGCATGGGGTAGGGGTCGCGGGGGCATGCTTATTCAAAGATGTAAAATCAATACACATGCTCCACTTCCCAGAAGATTTCTTCTTAACGAAGACTGGGTTGGCTAACCACTCCGTATGAGCCACTTCCCTGATAATCCCAGCCTTCAGCAACTTTTCAACTTCGTCTTTAGCAAGGATAGCTCTCTCTGTAGACAACTTCCGGAGTCCTTGCCGAACAGGCCGAGCCTTCGGGTTCACAAGTAGACTGTGTTCAATAATGTCCCGACTGACTCCGGTGATGTCTTCATCAGACCAAGCAAAGACATCCAAATTCTCCTCCACTACTTTCTCTAAGGAAGTAGCAACTTCTGGAGGCAAGTCTTTACCAAATTGAAATGAATATTCCTTGCCATCTTTGACAATAACCTTCGTTGCAATCTCTCCTTCGGGACTTGGTCTTGGGAAGGATTTCTTTGAAGATTCGCTAGGAGCAGAAAAATTTTCCGGAGTATCTTGCACACTGTTCACCTGTCTTGGGTCAAGAGGAGGGCCATGACCATACTCCGCTCTTCGCGCAATGGCCTGATCTCCAAAAACAGTAAGCACTCCCGCCTGTGTGGCCATCTTCATACATAAGTAATTATGATGCGCCACAACTCCGAATTGATTTAACATGCCTCTTCCGAATATGACATTGTATGCATATGGAGCATCCATAACATCGAAGATTACTTCCTCTGTCCTGGTCAGTGGCCCCTCTCCAAAAGTAACTTCTAGGCCAATTTGGCCGAGGGCATCAAGAGGGGGTCCTGCAAAGCCTTGTAAAGGATGGGCTGCTGGGAGAAGATGCTTTCTGGAGATGCAGAGTTGATCAAAATCTTGGACAAAAATAATATCCGCCGAACTCGCTCCGTCAATTAGCACTCTCCGAACCTCAGTTCCTGCTATGTCGGCAGTGATGACAAGTGGGTCTGCATGTGGAAATTTAACACCAGCTGCATCATCTGTGGAAAAAGATATTGGCACATGGGACCATTCGGGCATAGCAGCTGCAGACGAAGAGGTTCCAATATGACCCACTTCTCTGACATATTCTCTTCTCTGCCTCTTTGACATACTTCCGAGAGTCCCTCCTCCGGAGATGGGGAGGACTACTCTTTTTCCTCGATCTTGCCCTTCTTCTTGCTTTGGAGGTGGCATAATATTGACCACCGGAGGGCGCCTTGCCGAATCAAAGTTCTCTATCCGCGCCACAGCCTGTACAGGCTCTGGACGCACTTTAGCTAGAACTCGGTCAGTAGTGCCTCGACCCAAAGTTCGTTCCAGATATTCTCCTCTCATAGCAAGTATAGCCTTGCACGCATCAGTTGCGTGACTCCGGTTTTTACCATGGATACAGTAGAAAAAAGGTCTGGCCTTTGCCAGCCGATTTCCCTGGCGGCCTCCAGCCGCTGGTCTTGCTTCCTGAGGGCTGCAGAGCTCTTTGGGAAAACTTCTGCGGGGGTGCAATGTTCAAAACTTCTGAACGAGGATGCTTTTGCCCCCTACGCTTGTCATGCTGAACTTCGAAGCTAGGCCCTTGTGGCTGTGCTGAAGTTTTTACTTCCAATTTCACTTCTTGCAGTATCGACGGGGTTGCAGCAGTTCTCCAAAGCCATCCTTCTTCTGACCTTGCATACTCTTCGAAATAAGACATCAACTAAGAAACAGAAGATATGCTTTTTCAGTGAAGTTTATCAAGGAGGCCTGGATGAATAACTCCCTCTCGAGCTGCGTCAACTACTGAAGACGTAGTTAACCCTCGAATTTGCGACTTCGTATGAGCGAAGCGCTTGAAATATTGTCTTAAGGTCTCTCCAGGGAACTGCTTCACTTGGAAAAGACTTCCTGTTGACATAGGGGGTACGAATGTACCCTGAAAGTTACTCACGAACTTCTTCTTCAACTGCCCCCATGAACTGATTGATCCTGGTTTCAGAGACCAGAACCACCGCAATGCCACTCCTTGAAGAGCTAGGGGGAAACATTTGCCATAGTGTCCCGCACTTCTCCACTGGCCTCAATTGCTAAAGCATAAGAACGGACGAATTCTTCAGGATCTCATCTCCGGCATACTTGCAAAGCTTCGAAGTTCTGAACTTAGGGTCGAAGCGCACTTTCTGCAACTCAGGATGCAGCGGAGACTCGGTGTCGAAGGAAGCGTTCTCCGGGGCTTCGGGATAAATAAGCTCGTCGTCTTCGGGCACTTCAGGAATGGTTGGGGTGGCTTGAGAACGAAGCCTATTCGCGGCTTCTTGCCGCCACCTTGCTACTACAGCTTGGAGACTAGCCATTTGAGCGGCCATATCACCAAGACCGTCTTCATCTCCTCCGGAAGGATCTTCCAGGTCTTGAGAACTGTAGGGATCGGTTCGAAGTGGAACTTGAGGTGGAAGAGGGACTCCGGCTGGCCGAAGTATAGATGGAGTTGGCGGAGGAACTCCGTATGCTCGAGGAAGGGGAATCCTTTCGGAGTTTGAGGTGGAGGAAACGTCGAAGGTCCTCCGACCTCAACTATATCTGAAGATCTTGCTCCAGAGGTCTGAGGGGACCTCTGAACAGGATTACTACCTGCACTCCGCTTAGGAGGCATGGTTGGAGAACTTGGTAGAGAACGAAGTTTTTTGGACTAGGTTCCCCACGGACGGTGCCAACTGTTGGCGTAAAAGATTACGCTAACAGGTTTCTGAAGATTAGAAACTAACAAACGAAGTGTTTGCGAAATAAACTATTCCAAGCCTCCGAAAGGATAACAGCTTTAAATAGTTCACAAGTGTGTATTGAATAACTTGTATTCGGTCCCCATTACAGGGTAAAACGGGGGGTATTTATAGGCCCAAACATTAAGGAAAAGACCCTTTTACCCCTCTATTACAACCGACATAGTGGAAACTATTCGGTACCCTTAATAGGGCTAAAATGGTAAAAGACTAATCTAATGAGAAAGAAGATAAGTCTTCCATCTTAGCTGGCAAAGAAGCTCTCAGAAGAGTCCAAGTTCGAAGATATACTCCGAACTAGAGTCCGTCATCATACTTCGAACTTGATTCAATGCATCCCCGGAGTTATATGCTAGAAGTCTTCGGCTTAATCACCAGTCTTTGTTCTGTTACTGCAATAACCCTGAAGATGGAATATTTTCCCCCAACACCAATAATTTGAGCCCTAACAACAAAGCTTCATATTCGGCTTGCTTATTAGTGCAAGGGAATTATAAACGGGTCGATGTCTAGAAACTGATACTGTTAGGTGATATGAGTAACACTCCAACACCTTGGCCATTCTTGCAAGCCAAATCATCAAAGTAAAGTTTCCATGGCACTACCTCAACTAGAGCATGTCGCCACTCCAATTGATGTCTACAGGGTGATCAACTATAAAATTTGCAATGATCTGGCCTTTCATACTTTCAAGGGTTCATAAGCCAAATCGTACTCTATCAAAGCGTAAGCTCACTTTCCGATTCTCCAACTTAGAATCGGCTTTTGTTGCATGTATTTTATAACATCGGTTTGACAAGTTAGAATGCATATGCTAGATAGAAGATAGTGTTGAAGCTTGGTACATGCATAGTAAAGTGATAAACTAAACGCTCTAAGAACATGTACCTTGTCTCGGCATCCAATAGGTGGCGACTCAAGAATGTGATGATGTACTCCTTCCCTTCCACCTCTTGAGTCAGCACAGCTCTAATCACACTATCTTCTATAGCAACATACAACTGAAATGGGATTCCAGCTTTTGGTGCCCTCACTATTGGTGGTGACAATAAGAACTTCTTAATTTGATCAAAAGCATGTTGCTGATGTGCCCCCAAGTGAACTTGGCTTAGTTATTTAGCCAAAGTATAGGGATAAAAGGGTAAATCTTGCTAGACAAGTTAGATACGAAATGATGCAAATAATTCACCTTGCCCAGCAAGTTATGCACATATTTCTTACATGTCGGTGCTTTAAACTCTTTGATCTTATCAAGTCTCTTAGGATCAATTTCAATACCTCTCTCATGGATCATGAATCCTAAGAACTTACCCGTCGACACGCCAAAAGCACACTTGAGTGGGTTCATTTTGAAACCATACTGGCACAGCCTATCAAAAGCAACTTTCAAATTGGCCAAATGGTTACCCATAGCATCCAATTTCACTACAACACCATCTATGTAGACTTCTAACATAACTCCTAGCAAGTCATGAAAGATCAAGTTCATAGCACGTTGATATGTAGCACTAGCATTCTTCAAACCAAAAGTCATCACTACCCACTCAAACAAGCCGACAAAACCAGGACATATAAAGGTCATTTTGTAAATGTTGGGGGAAAATATTCCATCCTCAGGGTTATTGTAGCAACAGCGCAAAAGCAGATAATGGATTCAAAGGTTTCCAAACAAGCATCTTCGGAGATTGTCCTGAGTCAAGCTCGAAGCCTGAAGATAGACCTTGGTTCGGAGTATATCTTCGAACTAAGGCTCTTTGAGATCTTTTCTGTCAGCTAAGATGGAAGACTTATCTTTTTTCTCACTAGATTAGTCTTTTACCGTTTTAGCCCTATTAAGGGTACTGTTGGGGGAAAATATCTCATCTTCGGGGTTATTGCCGCAACAGCATGAAAGCAGATAGTGGATTCGAAGGTTTCCAGACGTCCATCTTCGAAGATATCCTGAGTCAAGTTCGAAGCACGAAGATAGGCATTGGTTCGGAGTACATCTTTGAACTAAGGCAATTCAAGATCTTTATTGCCAGCTAAGATGGAAGATTTATCTTTTATATCATTAGATTAGTCTTTTACCATTTTAGCCCTATCAAGGGTACCGAATAGTTTCCATTATGTCGGTTGTAATAGAGGGGTAAATAGGTCTTTTCCTTAATATTTGGGCCTATAAATACCCCCCATTTCACCCTGTAATAGGGACCGAATACAAGTTATTCAATACACACATTCGAATTATTCTAAGTTGTTATCCTTTCAGAGGCTTAGAATAGTTCTCTTCGCAAACACTTCGTTTGTTAGTTTCTTTTCTACAGAAACCTGTTAGCGTAATCTTTTACGCCAACAGTTGGCGCCGTCCGTGGGGAACCTAGTCCAAAAAACTTCATTCTCTACCAACCTCTTACATCATGCCTCCTAAGCAGAGCGCACCCCGCAATCCCGTTTGGAGGTCTTCTCGGATCTCCGGAGAGATACCATTTGATACGGTTGAAGTCGGAGGCTCTTCGACATTCCCTCCGCAAACTCCGGAAGGGGCTTCTATCCCTCGAACATACGAAGCTTCTCCGCCAACCCATTCCATACTTCGACCACCCGGAGTCCCCCCTCCACCTTCCATCCCAATTCGAACTGATCCTACTAGTTCTCAAGACCCGGAAGATCCTTCTGGAGGAGATGAAGACAATCTTGGAGATATGGCCACTCAAATGGCCAACCTCAAGCTGAGGTAGCAAGGTGGCGACAGGAAGCTGCGAACAGGCTTCGCTCTCAAGCCATCCCAACTATCCCAGAAGTGCCCGAAGACAACGATCTCGATTATCCCGAAGCCCCGGAGAACGCCTCCTTCGATAATGAATCTCCGCTGCATCCTGAGCTGGAGAAAGTTCGCTTTGATCCAAAGTTCAAAACTTCGAAGCTCTGTAAGTACGCCGGAGATGAAGATCCCGGAGATTTCGTTCGTTCTTATGCCCTAGCAATTGAAGCTAGCGGAGGAGTTCGAGACACCATGGCGAAGTGCTTCCCCTTAGCTCTTCAAGGAGTGGCATTAAGGTGGTTCTGGTCCTTGAAGCCAGGATCAATTAATTCATGGTCGCAGCTAAAGAAGAAGTTTATAAGCAATTTTCAAGGCACCTTCGTGCCTCCCATGTCAACAGGAAGCCTTTTCTAGGTGAAACAGCTCCCCGGAGAGACATTGAGGCAATATTTTAAGTGCTTCGCTCATACGAAGTCGCAAATTCGGGGGTTGTCTGCATCTTCGGTAGTTGATGCAGCTCGGGAAGGCGTCACTCATCAAGGCCTCCTGGATAAGCTTCATCAGAAAAGCATCTCCTCGGTCTCTCAGTTGATGTCATACTTCGAGGAGTATGCGAGGTCAGAAGAGGGTTGGCTTCGAAGAACTGCCGCTACTTCGTCCATATTGCAAGAAGTTAAAGTAGAAGTGAAAACTTCGCACAGCCGCAAGAACCAGTCTTCGAAGTTCAATATGATCGGAGAAGAGGGCAAAAGAACCCTCGTTCTGAAGTCATGAATATTGCACCCCCACAGAAGTTTACATAGAGAGCTCCACAGTCTTCGGGGAACAAGGCCAGCGGCTGGAGGCCGCCAGGGAAAACGGCTGGCAAGGGCCAGACCCTTTTCTGCTGCATCCATGGAGAAAATCGAAGCCATGCAACTGATACTTGCAAGGCTATACTTACCCTAAGGGGAGAGTACCTAGAAAGAACTTCGGGTCGAGGTACTACCGACCGAGTTCCAGCTGCAACGCGCCCCGAGCCGGTCCAGGCTGTGGCGCGGATAGAAAACTTTGATGCTGCAAGACACCCTCCAGTGGCCAATGTTATGCCACCTCCGAAGCAGAGGAAGGCCAAGACCGAGGGAAAAGAGTAGTCCTCCCCATCTCCGGAGGAGGTACCCCTCGGAAGCATGTCGAAGAGACAGCGAAGAGACTACGTCAGAGAAGTAGGCCATATGGGACTTCGTCGTCTGCAGCCGCAATGCCGGGTGGTCTCATGTGCCGATATCCTTTTCTGCGGAGGATGCAGCTGGCATTAAGTTCCCGCATGCAGATCCACTTGTTATCACTGCTGATATTGCGGGCACTGAAGTTCGAAGGGTGCTGATTGACGAAGGTAGTTCGGCAGATATCATTTTGTTCAGCCTCGATCAATTGTGCATCTCCAGGAAGCATCTCCTTCAGCAGCTCGTCCTTTGCAAGGCTTCGCAGGACCTCCGCTTCATGCACTTGGCCAATAGGCCTGGAAGTTACCTTCGGAGAAGGTTTGTTGGCTCGAACTGAGGAAGTAATCTTCGATGTTGTAGATGCCCCGTATGCTTACAACGTCATCTTCGGAAGAGGCATGCTAAACCAGTTCGGAGCTATGGCACATCACAATTATTTGTGCATGAAGATGCCCACGCAAGCAGGAGTCCTTACTGTCTTCGGAGATCAAGCTATTGCTCGGAGAGCGGAATATGGCCATGGTCCCCCTCTTGATCCGACACAAGTAAACAATGTACAAGATAATGAAGAAATTTTTTCAGCCTCCTCCGAAGCTTCGAAGAAGTCCTTTCCGAGACCAAGTCCCGAAGGAGAGATTGCAACGAAGGTCATTGTTAAAGATGGTAAAGAGTATACATTTCAATTTGGTAAAGATTTACCTCCAGAAGTTGCCAACCTCCTTGGAAAAGGTGGTAGAAGAGAATTTGGATGTCTTCGCTGGTCTGACGAAGATATCACCGGAGTCGATCGGGATATTCATTGAACATAGTTTACTTGTAAACCCGAAGGCCCAGCCTGTTCGGCAAGGACTTCCTGGAAAATGTCTGCAGAAAGAGCTGCTCTAGCGAAAAGACGAAGTTGAGAAATTGTTGAAGGCTGGATTATCAGAGAAGTGGCTCACACAGAATGGTTAGCCAACCCAGTCTTCGTCCAGAAAGAAGTCTTCCGGGAAGTGGCGCATGTGCATTGATTTCACTCCTTGAATAAAGCATGCCCCGTGACCCCTACCCCATGCCCTGAATTGATCAATTTTTTGACTCCACCGCAGGTTCGGAGTTATTAAGCTTCCTTGACGCGTATTCTGGTTATCATCAAATATGGTTGAAGCGCGAAGATGAAATCAAGACAAGCTTCGTAACTCCCTTCGGGAGTCTTCTGTTATGTAAGAATGCCCTTCGGCTTAAGAAATGCTGGGGCTACTTTCTCGAGGTTAGTTGCTAAGGCTCTAGGTCATCAACTAGGTCGCAATGTGGAGGCCTATATGGATGATATTGTAATAAGAGTGCTTTAAAGCACCAGCATAGCCTAGACTTAGTAGAAACATTCAATAGCCTTCGGGCATGTGGGATCCGTCTTAACCCCGAAAAATGTATCTTCGGAGCTAAGGCTGGAAAGCTGTTAGGGTATTTAGTTTCAAGCAGGGGAATTGAAGCTAGCCCTACTCAAATAACTGCGCTACAAAAGATGGCTCCTCCGGAAAATTTAAAGCAAGTGCAAAAGCTGACTGGGCGTTTGGCAGCACTTAGCAGGTTTTTATCAAGGTCTGCGGAGAGAAGCTTGCCTATATTTAAAGCATTGAAAGGGTCCGAAGATTTTGCATGGACACCGGAGTGTCAGAGAAGCTTCGAAGATATTAAAGAGAATCTCAATAATCTTGCTACACTCACGGTGCCTACTGCGGACGAAACCCACTCCCTTTACCTTGCAGCTACAGGTTCTGCTGTCAGCGCAGTCCTTGTGAGAGAAGTGGATTTCAATGGGAAGTTGGTCCAAAATCCTGTTTATTTTGTATCCGAAGCATTATCAGGAGCGAAGACAAGATACTCCGAACTTGAGAAGTTCGTTTATGCTGTGATAATGGCTTCGAGGAAATTAAGACATTATTTTTTGGCACACAATATAATTGTACCAACTTCGTATCCTTTAGGAGATATGCTTCGAAGTAAGGATTCCACTGGAAGGATTGGGAAGTGGGCAGTTGAGCTAGCACCCTTCGGCATATCTTTCTTGGCAGGACAGCAATCAATCGCAAGTCCTAGCAGATTTTGTAGCAGAATGGACTCCACCTGCAAATTTAGTTCCGGAGAAGTCAAGTGACGGAGTTTGGACTGTTTACTCCGATGGGGCTTTCCAAGCATCCGGAGCAGGCATTGGAGCAGTGTTAATTTCACCTTCAGGGCAAAGAGCAATGTACTCCGCAAGACTCAACTTAAGTCTACCAATAATATAGCGGAGTATGAAGGGATTTTATTGGGACTCCGAAAAGCGCGTGCTCTAGGGCTACAAGAATTATTATAAAGACAGATTCTCAGATAGTAGCAAGGGCACGTAGATAAAAGTTTCCAAGTTCGGCATCCACAACTTGCAAAAGTACTTAGAAGAAATCCGTAAATCGAAGCACACTTCAAGGGTATTTCCATTCGGAGTACCAAGAGCAGAAAAATGTGCAAGCGGACATCTTAGCAAAGCTGCAAGCCGGAGCTGTGGATGTGCCCGAAGAAGCTTTCTATGAGGAGCTCAATATACCTTCGGTGCCACAAATTTCCTCTGCAGAGATTCTTTGCATTCCTAATGCAGATGGAAAAATTCAATCATGGAACTTTTACAGGGAGGAACAAATTGCCCGAAGAGCCACAGCTGTCAAGATAAAGCTTAGAGCCAGAAATTATCAAATAATCAACGGTATTTTATACAAGGCCGGAGTATGTTCCCCTCTACTCCGATGTATATCTCAAGCCGAAGGCCAAGAAATTCTTCGAGAATTCATGAAGGCCTTTGTGGTAGCAATTTAGCCCCTAGAGCTTTGGCAGGAAAAACACTTCGCCAGGGGCTTTATTGGCCTACAATAACAGCTGATGCGGAGAGCTTAGTCCGCACTTGTCAAGGATGCCAGTGGATGGGTCGACGGAGTCATCGCCCCCCAACAGCTCTTCAAGTCATTGCTCCGGTATGGCCTATGGCTAGATGGGGTATGGATTTAATTGGTCCCTTTCCAGTAGCCAAGGGAAATCTGAAGTTCGCAGTGGTAGCTATTGAATATTTTTCCAAGTGGGTGGAAGCAGAACCCTTAACCTATCACTTCAAACAATGTACAGAAATTCTTTTGGAAGAACATCATCTGCCGGTTCGGATGCCTAGACAACTCACAGTTGATAATGGAACAATTCGATGCAGAACCCTTCAGGAAGTTTTGCGAAGATCTATGCATTCAGTTATGTTTTGCTGCAGTAAGACATCCTCAGTCTAATGGAGCCGTAGAGCGAGCCAATGGAAATATTTTGTCAGGGATAAATCGAAGGATAGTAGGATTAGCAAAGGGACTGTGGACCGAAGAGCTTCCGAAGATTTTGTGGTCCATTCGGACTACGCAAACAAGGTCCACAGGTTTTACTCCATTCAGACTACTATTCGGAGATGAAGCTATGACTCCAACGGAGCTCAAAGGAGGATCATTTCGTAGCACCGAACCGGAGATTGAAGAAGAAAGAGAAGCTTGTTAGATTTATCCGAAGAAACAGACTTCGAGCTGTGGCGAATTATCAAAGTATCATCAGTAAACGAAGGCTTGGTTTGACCCGAAGGTTAAGCTCAATGAACTAAGACTGGGTCATCTTGTTCTGCGAAGCGTTATAGCGCCAGGGAAGTTAGGAAATAAATGGGAAGGTCCATACCTAATTGTTCGTTCAGGACGCCCTGGCTCTTTTAAGTTAGCTAATTTAGAAGTGAAGAGTTAGCACATACTTGGCATGCGGAACACCTAAAGCGATACTTCGCATAAGGGCTCCTTGTAATTCACTTGTAATCATCTTCTAAATTAATAAAGCATATGATCCTGATAGTGCCTTCCCCTCATAGACTTCCAGCTTCCGAGTGGACGCACTGGAACCGCGGGGTCGACCGAGAGGGAAGTGTTAGGAAGCTGGGTTGTATTTCGGACTTCGAACCATTGGTTCGAAGCTTCCGACGTGGGGGCTGACATAATCCGGAGCCCAAGCCACCGGCTTGTAGGCATCGTAAAAGAGCCCAAACCACATCATACGGAGTCCAAGCCATTGGCTGGTAGACTTCCGTAAAAAGAGCCGAAGGTGGCCAAAACTTGTGGAGTCCAAGCCATTGGCTGGTAGACTTCCGTAAAAAGACGAAGGTAGCCAAAACCTGCGGAGTCCAAGCCATTGGCTGGTAGACTTCCGCAAAAAGAGCCGAAGGTGGCCAAAATACGGAGTCCAAGCCATTGGCTGGTAGACATCCATAAAAGAGTCCAAAGAGACCATTGCAAACTCCGAACCATTGGTTCGACAGAGATCGCAAAAACAAGCCGAAGGTGGCTAAAGCAAACAGAATTTGAGCCATGAGCTTCGAATGTCTGTTAACACAGTCCAAAGTGACAATTATCAAAGATACTAAGGTATCTTGAAAGTTATCTCAAGTGATTTCTTTCAAAAAACAAAGGTACTAAGTTGCCATTTTTCCGACTAAAAATAGTCGAAGACATTTTATAAGATTTTAAAAGATCTTCAAATTACAGAGGGGCTCCGAACCCCAAAAAAATTGTACTCCGAAGTTTTTTCTTTGCGCATAACCATCTTTGAATACAGTTCGAAGTTTGCTTATACCCAAAGAGGGGCTAGTAAATATGAGACAATTTTAAATCGGTATTCATTATTCAACAATGTTTTACAGATTACATTATAAAAAATTGGTATCTATACCAAGAAGGAATCGAAGACCTCTTCGGTCCCTAGAGCTAGGGGTGGAACGACTAGTTCCAGCGCCGGGAGTTCTAATAACTTTGCGTTTAACTCTCTTGCCCCCTTCGAAGCTCTAAAATCCTTCTGTTCTTGTTGAAGCTCAGCCCAAGTTCGAAGCCGTTCGGGGCTTCTTTCCCAGCTTCTAAGATCTTCAGATCTTTTATTTGAGCTTCATCTTCGTTTCGACCAATAGCGTCTTCAGAAGATGAATGTTCAAGCTAACCTCTTTTTCTCCTCTTTAATATAAGACAGTATATCTTGATTACTTCGGGCGTAATTACACCGGACTATCTCGAGGAATTAAAAATCGAGGACGCTTGTCTCTTTAGAAGTTCGAAGTGTTCCATAATGAGCGAAGTTCGTCGTTAATATCTAACACTTCGATATCTTCCGTATGAGACAAAGCCTAAAATATGATAAACAAATTTTCATTGATAAAGGTTCATAAGCCCGAAGCTTTACATAGTCTAAAAACCTAAATTATTTAAACCTGCGGGTTCGAGTAGGCTGACTGCTTGAAGCTTGGGTCCGAACTTGCTTTGGCGTTGACCTTCGTCAATCCAAGCCTTGATCGCAGTGCGACCTTCGGCTCTCCATAAGCTGGA